>WOXC01009917.1:0-45032 GCA_011680675.1 Gymnobelideus leadbeateri
CCTTTGGGAAGATAAGCAATTTAGTATGTGTTGTACATATATAGCTATGCAAAACATTACCATAGTAGATATATTGTAAAAGACTGCTTATATTTCCCTCCCACCCATCCCACCCCCCACCTGGTCCATTCCCTACTTTGATCCTGTCCCTCTTTGAAAGTGGGTCCTTCCAACCTCCCCTACCGCCAGAATGCCCTCCCCTCCATCATCCCCCCTCTCATCCCCCTTCCCTCTACTCTCCTGCAGGGTGAGATATCCCATTGAGTATGTATGTCATTCTCTCCCTGAGCCAAATTCAATGAGAATATGGTTTTGCCTTTCTTCCTTCCTGTTCTTCCCCTCTCCTCTCCTGCAACCAATTTCTTGAAGGGTGATTTCTAGGTTCTTTCTTTGATCATGGCTTTCAGGTAGTCCAATAATTTTTAAATTATCTCTCCTGGATCTATTTTCCAGGTCAGTGGGTTTTCCCATGAGATATTTCACATTGCCTTCTATTCTTTTATTTGTTTGGATCTGTTTAACAGCATCTTGATTTCTCATAAAGTCACTAGCTTCCATTTGCTCCAGTCTAACTCTGAAGGAATGAATTTCCTCAGTGAACTTTTGAGAATCTTTTTCCATCTGGCAAATTCGGCTTTTTAAGGCATTCTTCTCTTCATTGCCCTTTTGAGCCTCCTTTGCCATTTGAGTTAGTCTATTTTTTAAGGTGTTATTTTCCTCAGTCAGGCTGTTGACTCCCATTTCATACTTTTCCTGCATCCTTCTCATTTTTCTTCCCAATTTTTCCTCCACTTCTCTTATTTGGTTTTTGAAATCCTTCTTAAGGTCCTCTATGGCCTGTAACCCGCTCATATTTTCATTTGGGGCTTTTAGTGCAGGATTTCTGACCTCACAGTCCTCCTCCTATTCCATGCTTCGATCCCCTTCGATCCCCCAAAATAGGAGTCTAATGTTGCATTTTCTGTTTATTTTGTTTCCTTTGCCTAGGCATTTGCCACTTAATTACTTGATTTTGGGGCTTGTTGCCACAGTAGGACTCTGCCACCAGACAGGGGAGCTTCTGTCCCAAACATTGAGGTCTTCACAACTTCCAGAGGTATTAGTTGGGTGGCCTCTGTGAAGCCACCACACACTCTGGCAGTCTGGATACCCACCCCAAGACCTCCACCCCAGACCTCAATCCAGATCCAGGGAGTTTAAAGCAAGAGCGATTATGCCCCAAGACTGATTGCTGGATCTCCCTATAGTTTGCAGGCCAGGAGCTGAAGCTGCCACTGAAGCTGCAAAATGGCGACTATGCTGTGTCTCCTCAGCTGCTTCTCTCCCCCAGGGGAAGAAGCCAATGTGTTCCCCAAATACTGGTCCCAAAGTCCATAGGGCACTAACCTCTCATTTTACCCTAGGCATATCTGTGTTGCTAATTCTGGAATCACCACAGCTGCTGGTGTTCTGGGGTCCCTCCAGCCAGCTGCTGGCCAAGGCCACCCTGGGGCTAATACTGTGACTCAGGCGGGCCTGGGCTAGGCTCCCAGAGTACTGAGCTGTGGGTGCCCAGCGCCCTGCACTGGCCATTCCCTGCAGGGCTGCCAGGATGTCCTCAGCGGGAGGTTATCTTCTGTGTGTCAGTCTGTGGGTGCTGGAGCTCCAGAAGTTGTTCAGAGTCCACCTTTTACATGGTTTGGAAATGGTGTGGGCTGGCGTGCCTTGGAAGTGCTGTTTCTACTCTGCCATCTTGGCTCCGCCCCCTTCCCCCCATGTTATTTTCCTGTTTCTGCTTGCTTCATTTTGTATCAGTTTATATGTTTTTCCATGCTTCACTGGAACAGTGGAAGGGTAGATATGGATGTAGGTAGGCTGGTATGTTACCAGTGATGACTTAAGTGTAAGAAAGGATGTATAATCCACCTCATTTTAGATGTGAAGAAACACTGATAATTCCAAGCTAGCAAATGAATTTGAAAAATAAAAAGTCTTCAGTGTTTTGCTGGGGTCTGGGGTGGTGTGGGGAAGTGGAGGAAGCTAGGTGGCAGTAGATAGAGACTGAATTAGAGTTAGAAACACCTGTGTTCAAATCAGACCTCAGATCCTTATTAGCTGTGTGACCCTGGGCTAGTCACTTAACACTGCTTGACTCAGTTTTCTCATCTGTAAAATGAGCTGGAAAAGGAAATGTAGTATCTAGTATCCTTGTAGTATCTAGTATCTAGTATCTTTGCCAAGAAAACCCGAAATAGGGTCACAAAGTGTCATATTTGACTGAAAAATGACTAATTTTTATGACTCCATAAAATTTTGACTTCTCTAATGTTCAACACCCTCTTTTCCCACTTTGACTTTATCTCTGCAAGTTAAATATCCTATTATTGATTTATAGGAAGGCTTGGATGAGGACATAGCAATTAGAAAGCTATCAGTTAAGGGAATACCTATTCTTAATGACATCATGGATCCAAGAGAGGACTGTTAAAGTCATTTTAACAGTGTTTACCACTGTCATATATTTCTTCTAAGTGTGTGTTTCCATTGAAGTCATTGGCTAAGAATACTATGCTAACTCAGAGATAAACCTAAGTTAAGAAATTAGTTCTAGGGGTGGCTAGGTGGCACAGTGAATAGAGCACTGGCCCTGGAGTCAGGAGGACCTGAGTTCAAATCCACACTCAGACACTTAACACTTACTAGCTGTGTGACGTTGGGCAAGTCACTTAACCCCAATTGCCCTGCCTTCCCCCCTCCAAAAAGACCAAAAAGATACAAACAACAAAAAAAAGAAATTAATTCTAGCATGAATAACTGTAAATAATATCTATTAAAGCAAGTAAACTATATATCTAAATACACTTGTGACAAGCATTATTATGCAAACAATGGAAGAATTTCAGTGGTATTTTCTTTTCATGGACTTATAGAAATTCTTAATTCATTTGGGCCTAATGATTTCCTTTCTTTAATCAGTCACTCATGTTAATTTCTTATTATGTGCTATTAGGATTTGAAAATTGTTGTTGGTTTTTTTATCTCAAAGTCACTAATCTTTATTTTCTATCAAGGATGATATACTACACTTAATATGCAATTCAAATGAAGGTGGAGAAAAAGTAATTCTGTGAAAATATTCTGATGGAAAAATATGTCCTACAAAAAAGTATGATTCCACAGTTATACCTCCTCCCTCGACAAAAATATCATCCTAAAAGCAATGAAGCACACAATTACATAATGAAAAACAATAAAACGTACCTTCTAGCATGTACTTCTAGTGACTCACTGACTTTATAATAAAATTTAAATGTAATTACATTTGTAGGACTTCTGCCATTAGACAAACTAGAAAGAAGTAAAGAAAACTTTACCCATTTATTTGTGCATCAAATTCAGATTTTAATTTATGAATTAGTAAAATACTAAAATTAATAAATAATAAATTAGTAAAGTAGTAAATTTAGTAAAATAGCATGTGCTCATTTATCCAAGGTAAATAGAACCATGAGAACAGTTTGTCAAAAGTTTCATCCATATACTATTCTCTTGGTGTCATTGAAATTATGAAGCTGTATATTGTAGGATGGTATTCACATTATTTTACAATGATACAATTTAAGTTTCTTTTTTCTTTTTGTATTTATTTAGTATTTAATTTTGACCCAGTTACATGTAGAAACTTTTTTTAACATTTGTTTCTAAAACTTTGAGTTCCAGCAATTTAAATTTCTTGATGGTTTTCTGTATTAACTTATATCCCTAGCATTTAGCACAGTGCCTGGAACATAGCAATGACATAATAATAATAATAATAATAAGTAATACATTAATAAGTAATTTGTTCATAATAACTTAATAACTATTGATCTATTAATTGATTGAAGGTGCTGGGTCATGATAACTGGTCTGTAGAGATGGCTACACATGTTTCACAGAAACACATAATCTTAGATTGGAAGGAATGGATCCTGGATGCCATTTAATCTAATCAGTACCTCCTCATGAATCCCTTTTACCATTTCCCTAATCATTCATCCATTTTTCTTCTCCTTGTTCTCCTCGTCCTCATCCTCCTCCTCCTCATGCTTGAACTCCTCGTCCTCCTTTCAATTCTATCTCTTTGGCTTGATTTTGTCTTTGTATCCTCAGTGCCTTGATGCTTAATAAATGCTCATTGAATTGTTTCCTTTATTTGTGTCTAAATCTGCCTCTGCCTTTTCTGAGTGACTGTGAATGAGATCCTCCTAGTTTTAAGAAAGTTATAGTAACTCATATCCTGTTGAAGGACTGGAAGTAGTCACTAAAGGTTAGTATTTGCACTTACTTAGAACATTCTGGAATCTTGATCTTATGGAAAAGAGGACTAATCAGAAGCATCTAGTCCAAGATTAAGACAGTTGTTCTCTCTTAGATTAATCCAGTTCTGTAGCAACCAAGCAATCTACAGTGGTTGTATTGGCCTTCAGCCATAGGCATACAAACCGCATTTTACAACATGATTTGTGTTCCTGACACAAAGCTTACAACACTGTGTGTACTGTATCTGTACTTGCTCTATGTGCAGCATTGGTCTTGAGTGAGCAGAAATAGGCATTTGATAAATTACAGGTAGAGTTTGGCAGTGGATCCTGTTACTAGTGGTAAATGATTTTGAGAGACTATCCCCTTGTTTTTGTAGGACTACACCTCTAATTTTTAGTTTCATATTTTGTGGCATTTCTTTTCTTTCCTAATGTTTACTAAAGGAATCAATACTATAATATGATAATCAAAGTCTAATTAAAGATTCATTATTGCTTATTGGTAAAATTTTTGAATTTTACACAACTTGCATTAAATAATACAAGAAGATTCTATTTTTCTCCTTCCTGAATTCCATATGGCTTACAGGTAGGACTTGAAAAATTTCCCTCTTCAATTATAATGGAAGCAATTCTGATGTTTATTCTTGGTAGAAGGGTGATACTGGACTTATTCTCCTGGAAAAAGGGTTAAAATGTATAATAGTTTCTATATATTTTTCATGTAATAATTCCATGTTTTATTTATGCTGCTTTTTTGTTTGATTTCTATCCTCTCTAAAATCTTCCTTTCCTTTTTTCTTCTTTGAAGTATGCCAGTTACTATGGAAACAGTGTTGTTTTGGGTTTGGGTGGGGCTGGATCCATAAATGCTCTATAAAGTACTTTGTAAAATGGGTTAATATTCATTCTGGCAGGGTATGTAGAGAACTTTGTGGGATGATTATCAAGATCAGAAGGAGAATAGATTTTCACTTTTATGATGATTTTACTAGTTTGTCTAAATATATGCATTTCCATTGGAATGCATTGTTATTTCCTTTTCAATTTGGATGGTGTAATTTACAAGCCAATGTCCATAGTTATATATGGAGCTATTGGGTTTTCATTTAAGTGAAAATATTCTATGGGTTTCAGTCATCTCACAGTGATCCAGCAGCATCATCTGAACTGTTCCTGTACACACCATAGTCTTCTCATTATTTCCTTTGCTATCAGTGTCCTGGGTGGGGACAGATATTCATTCTTTAACCCAGAGATGCTCAGTATCAACCATTTCCATGTTTGTACTTGTATTAGTTATGTAATACTGATATTAAAACTCTATTATGATACAGGCCTATATTGATGGGGTTATCACGTAGACTTTAAGAACTGTCATCTTACTGTGTTAGGTATTAATGGGTCAGACTCTAGTTAAAGAAAAAGACAAATATCATGAATTTGGAATTCTTCCAGGGATGACCAAGGGAAATAATTAAATGTTTTCCAAATAGGGTCACATCTCAGCTTCTGTAGAAATGTGTTAAGCATCCATTTTGTTTCTATGTATATCAGTGTGTTTTTTTGTACATTTTTATTTCTGTCTTGTTTTTAATTTTAAAAAATCATTTCTTAACCATTTTGAGACATGCTGGTACTTTAAAAAATTCAAAGAAATGGACACAGGGCTAAAAATCCAATTCAAATAAATGGACACTAGAAAGGGCTAGAAGGGCTAGAAAACTTTGTTCTTGTGATCAAATCCCATAGTGAGGCTCATTAGTATCATTTTGGAACAAATAAGTTCTATAGTCTTAAATTTAAGCCTGCTATATATGGTTCTGATAATTGAAATAGTAGCATCATAGCTACTCTTCTAGGTCCATTTGTAATATTACAGTGTTTGTGACTTAGGAACAAATACAGGCTCCCAGAATTTTGCTATCCAGGTCTTAGAGATAACTTAATTTAACTTCCTTATTTGATCACAGACATCTGGATATTTATGCAAATGAAAGGAAACAATGCATGACAGAATGTTTTTGGACAGTTGGCAGATTCAGACAATAAGTTAAAATGGCAAGTGTAAGCCCCCTAACAAGCCAGTTATCCTTACATAGAAGAGACTGATCTGTAGTCACAGACTACCATCAGCTGACTCCAACTCTGCACTTTGATCACAAGGAAGACTCTAGGATATAAGGCTGGACGATTCAGCCTAACCAACCAGTGCAACCAGGTTAGTGAAGAGTCTTCTTGAGTCTTTGCTATATGATGATTAGCTGAAAGACATGGAGATGTTTTTCCTAGAGAGGAGATGACTTGGAGGGTGGAGTGGAGTTATTAGCAGGATAGATGATTGTCTTCAGATCACATAGAAGGAGGATTAAATTCATTCTGCTTGGTCCCAGGGGACAGAGCTGGGAGCAGTGGGGTGTAAGTTCTCAAGAGGTATTTTTGGATTCATTGTAAGAAAAAAAAATTCTTCTGTTGAATTCAAGTTCTTACAGAATGAAATGGGCTGCCCTAGGAGGTGGGCACTCTCCTCTCTCTGGAGGGGGAACTTGAAGTACTGACTGGGCGACTGCTTTGGGGCTTATTGTTGAGGAGATCCAAGGCCATGTATGTTACATGCACAGTGACCTCCTAGGTCCCTTACAATTCTGAGATTCTGGGATACTGAATTTGTCAGTGAAAGACACATGCTTCAGAGGGTATGTTATCCTTCTGATAATAGCTCCTCATTTACCAGCATAACACATTTCACCATTATTTTTTTCCCTTTTACTATAATCACAAAGGCAGTGTTATCTAGAGGCCCAAGATTCAAATTCTCACTCTGCCACTTAAAGGCTGATATTTTTACAGTACTTGCTATGGGCCAGGCACTGCACTAAGCACCTTAAAATTATTATTTTATTTTATCCTCACACACCCCTTGTGAGGAAAGTGCTATTTTAATAATCCCCACTTTATAATTTTATTTTTCTTTTCTTTTTTTTTTAATTAATTTATTAGTTTAGTTTCAGTTAACAAGATTCAATTCCATAGTTCCTTGATTTTCAAATTTCCTTTACTTCCCTCCCCCTCCCCTCATGACATCATATAGTACAGTATAGGGTCTGCAAATGCATTCATATTAAACATTATTCCAATTACAAAGGCATATTGTACTAGGTGGGATGAAAGATGGTAAGGAAGAAGTAAAACCAAACAATGAGAAGAACAAGATCATTTAGTTTGCTTCCATCAGGATTCAGGCTCAGTTCTTTCTAGTTATATCTCTGGATGGCGCATTTCTCACTTTCTTGAGTCATTCGGGATTAACTTATATCACTGCATTGCTGAAAAGAGTCCAGTCTGTCATAGTTGGTCATCACAGATATGGTATGTCTGTGATTGTATACAAATTTCTTCTGATTCTACTCTTCTCGCTCAGCATCAGTTTGTATAAGTCTCTCCAGGTAATTATGAAATCCGTCACCTCCTCGTTTCTTATAGCACAATAAAATTCCATTACATTCATATACCACAACTTGTTTAGCCATTCCCCAATTGATGGGCACCCCTTTAGTTTCCAATTCTTTGCAACCACAAAAAGGGCTGCTAAAAATATTTTTGTACATATGGTTCTTCCTCCCACTACTATGATCTCTTTGGGATATAACCCTAGGAGTGGTATGGCTGGGTCAAAGGGTATGAAATTATTTATAATCCTTTGGGCATAATTCCAGATTGCTCTCCAGAATGGTTGGATAAGTTCACAACTCCACCAGCAATGTATTAGTGTTCCAATTTGCCCATCCTCTCCAGCATTTGTCACTTTCTTGTTTTGTCATCTTAGCCAATCTGACTGGAGAGATGTGGTATCTCAGAGTTGTTTTGATTTGCATTTCTCTAATTAATAGTGATTTAGAGCATTTCTTCATATGCTTATAGATATCTTTAATTTCTTTCTCTGAAAACTTCCTATTCATATCCTTTGACCATTTCTCAATTGGGGAATGACTTGTATTCATATAGATTTGGCTCAATTCTCTATAAATTTTAGAAATGAGTCCTTTATCAGAGACACAGGTTGTAAAAATTCTTTCCCAATTTCCCACCTCCCTCTTGATCTTGGTTACATTGGCTTTGTTTGTGCAGAAGCTTTTCAATTTAATGTAATCAAAATTATCCATTTTGCATTTTATAATGCTCTCTAATTCTTGTTTGGTCCTAAAGTCTTCCCCTCTCCACAGATCTGTCAGGTAAACTATTCCTTGCTTTCCCAAATTGCTTACAGTATCATTCTTTACACCTAGATCATGCACCCATTTGGACTTGATTTTGGTATATGGTGTTAGATAATGGTCTATGCCCAGTTTCTGCCATACTGTATTCCAGTTTTCCCAGCAGTTTTTGTCAAATAGTGCATTCTTGTCCCAAAAACTGGGGTCTTTGGGTTTATCGAACAATAGATTGCTATATTCATTAACTGCTGGGTCTCCTGCACCTAATCTATTCCATTGATCCACTACTCTACACCTCTGCCAGTACCAAGCAGTTTTGATGACTGCTGCTGTATAATACAGATTAAGATCTGGCATAGCTAGTCCACCTTCCCTAGCATTTCTTTCATTAATTCCCTTGATATTCTAGACCGTTTGTTTTTCCAAATAAATTTTGTTATTATTTTGTCTAACTCTACAAAGTAGTTTTTTGGTAGATTGATTGGAATGGCACTAAATATATAATTTAGTTTGGGTAAAATTGTCATTTTTATTATATTAGCCCGACCCAGCCACGAGCAACTGATATTTTTCCAACTATTTAGATCTGTTTTTATTTGTGTGAGAAGTGTTTTGTAGTTTTGATCATATAGTAATTTTATTTTTCTTACTTTTTATCTATTTTGTCAAACTGTTCCCATATTATCCCCATTTTACAGATGAGGAAACTGAAACAAAGAGAAGCTAAGTGATTTGCTCAGGGTCACACAGCTATTAAGTGTCTGATGTTGGATTTTTTAACTCAGGTGGCCCATAACATATCCTTACTAATGCGTTTGATCTTGAGCAGGTCATTTACTTTTCTAGACCTGCTTTCTCAAAGCATGTAGGATAGAGAAGATAATTCCTAAATTTCCCTCCAGCTCAGAATGCGAATTCTGTTATTTTATAGGTCCTTTCAAATGAAAGTCACCACATATGTATAACCTATATAAAATTGCTTGCCTTTTCAGTCAGGGGAGTAGGAAGGGAGGAAGAGAATTTAGAATTCAAGTTTTTTTTAATGAATGTTTAAAAATATGAAAATAATTGCTTAAAATTTTTTTTCTAGACTTGAAAACTTGAAATCAAACTTTAACTCTTCTCTCTTATCTCCTGTGCCCTGCCCCCCCCAAATTAGTTGCTGAATCCTGCAGATTCTTTTTCCTAAATATATCTAATATCCATTCTCCTTTTTCTTTTTTTTTTTAAAGCAATTGGGGTTAAGTAACTTGCTCAAGGTTACACGGCTAGTCATTATTTATGCGTGGGTGCTCATTTTCTGAGGCCGGATCTGATCTCGGGTCATCCCAACTCCGAGGCCGGCGCTCTATTCACTGCGCCACCTAGCCGCCCCATTCTCCTTTTTCTAATTACTACCCTAACTCAGGCACTTATCTACTCTTGCGTAGAGTATAATAATAGCCTCCTAACCTGTTTCTCTCCCTCCAAACTCTGCCTTCAACAGTGCATCTTTCTACCACTGCCCAGAGAATTCTTTATAATAAGCATCACTAATCACATCACTTTTTCCCTCAAGAACATTCAATGTGTCCCTCTTTCCTACCTAATAAAAAGCTAGCTCCTTACCCTAATATTCAGTCCAATTCTACTTTTTTAGACTTATTTCCCTCAACTTCCTTCAAACTTCAGGCAAACTGAACCCGTTACTGTTCTCCAGCTCAACCTTCTAAGTCCTATCCCAATCCATTTGTACATAATTTTCATGTTTTTTTGGAATGGTCCTTCTCTCTCCTTCTATTAATCTCTGCTCATTGGGATCCTTCTCAAGGTCTATTTTGGGTGCTACTTCCTCCATTTTGGTTTCCCTTATTCTCTCCCACCAGAAGCAATTTCCCCTCATTTGAATCTCTTAGGCCACTATGATCTCTCTTATGCACTTAATGCTTTTTTTAGTTTATGTTATGGTTATTTGTATTATGGACGCCTCACCCCCAATACACAGACATCTATGATTCAAAATTATTTGACTCCAAGGCTCTTGTTACCTTTTTCATAACACTCCTTAACAGATATTCATTCAATTAGATTGAAATGTTGTTTTTTAATCACAAGCCCTGGACTCCTTCACCTCCCTTTTAAAATTGCTTTATAAAAAGAAGCAGTGCCTTTTAGCAGCCTGGCTTTTAAAACCACTAAATTCCCCTATGGAATCACAGTACTTCTCACAGGTGCTAAGTATTCATTAAACTGTAAAAACCAAAATACGTGTCCAAAGATAGGTATCACTTGAGGAATACAGATGTCATCATTCCTTCTAGCTTGGGTTGTATTTGAATTTGTACCTGTGTTTGAGGTGGAATTATATGTTTGGGGGATAAAAGAAAACACAATACTTGTCCTAACAATACATTTTTATTGCTCTCTTGGCTGGCCCTTCTATTTCCCAGTTGTGGTTGTTTTTTTTCTCCCTGCTACTTTCCCTTGGTCCTTCCAGGTTGCGTGTGTAAAGATGCAACTTAATTATAGAGTATCCTTAGATTCCTATTATCCTATAGGAAGGAAATTCATACTCACATTCTCCTGTGAGCTGGGTCTAAAGCCAGGAAGACTCATCTTCCCAGCTTCAAATCTGGCCTCAGACACTTATTAGCTCTGTGACTTGGGAAAGTCACTTAACCCTGTTTGCCTCAGTTTCCTCATCTGTAAAATGAACTGGAGAAGGAAATGGCAAACCAGTATCTCTGCCAAGAGAACCCCCAAATGGGGTCATGAGGAATTTGACAGGACAGACAACAATAGGTTAGGCAGCAGCCAGCCTAATCCACTTTCATTTGATTTGTTTGATGCCCCCCTCCCCCCTTCATCAAAGATCCATCAAAACTGAATAGGAAGGGACTGACCCCAGAACTTGTTTTGCAAACAGTCCAGGCCCAATCAGATCCTTAGATTCCAGCAAGCATTTTCAGTTTGATTAACTAGCTCTTCTGTTCTATGTTGAACAAAATGAAATTTGTGTCATAACAGATATAACTAGATTCCTTTTCTTGACTGTGCATTTCATTCCAGATATACATTTGTTGGTAGTGCAGCCCTTTGAATGACAGAAGCTGACAAAGAGCTTTCAAAAGTGCCTAGCTGGGAAGAGTTAGTAGTAGCTTATGCTCTTGGCTTTCACTATCCCCAGTGATAAAGAAGATGGCAGTGGAGAAGTTAGGTCAGTCAGGAGAGCTGGGGGAAGTAAGGTGTGACTCAGGCCAGAGTATTCTGAGAGGACCACCAAAGATGGACTTGAGGGTTTCATGAAATATTTCGAGAATGTCAGAAATATCAGACATCTGTTTTCCAGAGATGAGTACGGCTAGAGTTATTAATCAGTTATAAATATAATGGTGTTATATTTATTCAACAGAACATTGATAGACTCACTTTCCTTAAGTCAGAGGGAATAAGACTAGCAAGAGAAATGACTTTCCAAGACTACTGATCAGGGAAAGAGCCAAGTAGGCAGGATAGTGACAGAGGCTTGAGAAGCAATAGCATTTGCCCTCTTGACAAAACAAACTCTGCATAAATGCTAGATGCCTCCATTTCCTAAGCACAAGGATGGGGGCAGTAGGGTAATTCGCTAACATTTATAGATTGAAGACAAGTAAATACTTTAACATCTTTTATCTCATTTGATCCTCACAACAAACCTGGGGGTCACTATGGCAGCTTCCATGATTCCATTTTATAGATAAGGAAGGAAATGAGGCTAAGTGACTTGCTCAGGGTAACACCACTGAGAAGTAACAGAACAGGGTTGGAATCAATTTCTTCTGCATCCAGGACTAGTATTCTTTTCATTGAACTCTACTACGAGGGGAATTTGACCTCTGATCCCACCCTACCCCCAGCTCCATAAGTGTTTGCCTTTGGGTCTGAGACATCAAGCCTTGTGGGCAATTGGGTTATTTTTATTATGTATTAATAATAAACAAACCGTGTAAGTGAGGGTAATATGCCATTTTTAGGCAGTAATACTGACTGTATTCTCTCTTGAAACCTATGCCTGCTTCTCCTAAATAACATAGGGACAGTTCTGCTTCACTTTTTCATTTCTTACTTGCCCTGCTTAATACATTTATTCTCCAAAGCCACTCTCCTGTGTTGGCATGTACTCAAAGGCCAGCATTTCCCATTGGCATCAACTGTGATGAAGCAAAGACCCTAGAAGATTCCGAATTGAACAGTGCTGTGTTTGGGAGAGGGGCGGGGGTGAGATTGGGGGGGGGGGGCAGTAGTGACAACACTGCTTAGTAGTCCTTCAGCACCTTTCATCCACCTGTGCCTTTAATCCAAAGGATCACAAAGTGTTTTACAAACATTAATTAAAATGACAACACTCCCAGTGAGGTAGGCAGCATTATCATCATCATACATCTTGAGAAACCAGAGTTCAGAGACGCTGAGAAGCTTTTTGGGTGTCTCTTTCCACTGGTGAAGCTGGTCCTCCTTCTAATGAAAGATGTCTCTGTATCAACTGTTGACTTCAAGGTGGAAGACTTCTTCTTAGCTATCTTAAAATATCTTCATGTGGCACTTTGGGGCATAACATTGGCAGGGAGGAGCTTTCTCTTTTGTACTGTGACCTGCTGCTGCAGTTTTCCTGTAGAGTTCTGAGGTATAAGAGTAGCAGTGTTACTAAGGAAGGTACTTCAGTAATGGGGAATCGCAGGGCAAAGCTAGAGGCCGGGTGGTACTAAGTTAAATAGTCCAACTGCACAGCACATTTTGGAGGGTGGAGGCACAATTAATTTATTTCATTTGAGGATTAGGATGCTTGTTAAAGATGGTGCTGGGGAATGCCTAAAAATGTGGAGAGCAGCTCATTGTCAGTATGTTAAGCTAGCTCTGCTACCTTTGGCAGTGAACTCTAAAACCAAGGATAGATTTTTGGGGGTCCTTAATGGGGACCAGATGAAGCCATACCACATACAAATAAAAAACATGTTGTAGGTGGTGGGCTGGTTTGAATTTGATTTCATTGAATAAACGTGGGAGACAATGCATCTAAATGGAATTTATTCTGAGCCAAGTAAAAGATATATGGCAAAAGGGGCTCTCTTTCTCACTCTCACATCTTGATTATTAATCCTGTTAAGAGTTTCACTGTATTATAGTCAGTGCAGTTTTTACAGTAAGGGATCATTTTTTCCAGTCCATTATCTGTTTTTGGAAGCATGAGAGGTATCTGGAGTCACCGAAAGAACTCTACCTACTAGGCAAGACTGCCCCGTCTCCATGACTACATCAGGAGTTGTACAATTGTGAAGTGCTGAGGACTCTCCTGAATTTAGGTGAAAGGTGTTGTTTGAAGTTAACCATATTTTATTTTTCTCGAGTAATCCTTGGCCTGACTTTATAATGTCTTGTGACATGAACATCTAAACAGAGTCATCAGATTTCCAGCTGCCTGGTTGAAATTGGTATACAGAGTCGTTAAGTAGGGGGGTGGGGGTAGGGAGGGAAGGAAAAATTGTAAGTAATTTAGTTTCCTGGCAAATAGCATTCACATTCCTTACCCAGATTTGTCTTTTTTTTTTAATGAGCAATTTACTTTATCCAGTAGTACATTTAGCAAAGTGTTTCCTGATTTTTATATACCAAGTGTTTACACACTCATTCTGTGGGGTCTCTCTCTTAATTCTTTCCCCAGAACCCCTTGTAGTGAAGTGTTTGGAGCTTCAACTGTCAACACAAGATCCTGATAGTCCTGCTTTATTGGAATTCAGGTAGCCTTCATATACTCTCCTGCTACAAGTTGAATCAGTTATTATAAAATGGGAGAATAGCTTGGTCTTCCTTCTCTTGCAGAACAATACAAAAGCTGTGCCAAACTCGGCCGGATTTACAGGATTAGTTGAGACAATTTTGCAAGGCACACTAACTATCACGACTTCTAAGGCTAGTATCATAGCCTGTAGCACCAGCAACCGTGATGCTTGTGTCAGAGTTTTATTGGGTTCCATCCCACATTTATGGATGTTTGTTTATCTATAATTCATCGAGTCTATTATGTTTTTGTCTGTTGATGTTAGTTTGACTTTTTACATGAGCCAAAAAAAAATAGATCTTCATCCATTTTATTGCCATATGAAACAAAAGTCATTGTGCTCTAAATAGTGAGTTCCTTATGACTCACACCACCATAAAATGGGCTTTGTACCTAGAGTTCCAAAGAGATTTATAACTTTTAGACTCCATTTCATTATAGCTAGTACAGGTGAAATTGAACAAAGTAGGTACTTTATTTTTTTTTTACTTTTTTAAAGCATGTGGATTTGAAGTTAGTCAAACCTCCTACCAATTTGCCCATTGTGGCTTTTGTAAGCAGCCCAAATATTGTTGTTCCTGTGGTACTCAAAAACCCTGTCATTCCCAGTAGGGACCAGCATCCTAGTCTGAGAAACGTCCGAGTAAAACCTCATATTCATGTCCTATATCCCCCGTTAAGCCCCGGAGAACATCAAAGTCATATTTGGCTATGCTTCCAAGGCTGTCACTTGGAGTCATTTGTCTCTCCTAACTACCAGCATACAGTGCAAAACTTTTATTTTTCCTTGTGTTTGTTTTAGGTTCAACATGTCTGTCAGGCTGGCTGTAGTGTTTACATTATATATCGTTGTCAAATAAAAGGCAGTAATGTCCTGTTCTGTTGATGTGTCATCCACAATGAGAAACATTCCCATTTTAGCAATGCTATTTATGACCTGAAAACCCTTACTTCTCTGTATCATACACAAATTGGACTCCATGGCGTCACGATTGCAGGAGAGTTGAGGCTGATTTATTATTTTAGGATCCAATAGCATGTTATCTTACTTGTTATGTTCTAATGGACCCGAGGACTATCAAACATTAAGTAAATCAAGCTTCGCTTCTTATGGAAATTGAAATCTACTTTACACCACAGATTATCCCAACCTCTAGAAAGCATGCATGTGCCTTATGTGTTCTGTCTTTAGAAAACAGAAAAGCAAATAAGCAATTTTCATAGTACTTGTCCTAAAATGATTTCATGAGGACTAGAATATGCCTTTGAAATCAAGGTAATGCTTTTCATTTATCTATATTTCTATTATTGTATAAGCATCCAGAATGAAGAATAGGATTTTGTTTTTCACTTGGCAATCTGTTTGTGACAATTACCCAAATTTTGATTAACTGTGAATGGAGGAAAGCTGTATTAGGAGATGAGGAGAGATTTCCTTCATCTATTGCCTTGTAGGTAATTTTGGTGATTCTTTCTCCCCCAGTATTTAAGCACCTCTTAACTGCTTGCTGTCCATCTGTATACCATTCCTAGTTCTGTAAACTAGTATATGTCTCATGACCTTGTAACACGCTTTGTTTGTGCATCTGCCGGTACAATATGTTGTCTTTCCTTAAAAATGCAAATGTGCCACATGCAATCCAGAGCCCCTTAGTCAACAAATAAATGGAGGTAAAGACTGTACCTAATACCCATTTAATTTAAATTCATTTTATAAACATAAAGACGCCTTTTAAGAGCAGCTTTAATTCAGACTAGCACCTTGATTTGTGGTTGCCATGGAGAATCAAATCTGTCATTTGACAAGAAAAGTCACCCATTTATGACAGCACTTTATCTTGTCTCTCCAGGGGAAGAAAATGTCAAAAGTGAGAGCAGAAAAAAAATCAAGCCTTGAAACACCAGAATTTCTTGATTTCATTTTTATTATTCAGCTATCATATCCTTTCTGATAATAGCAACTTGGTGAAAATAAATAATGTTCCTACAGTAAAAATCAAATATTTCCTATTGGAATGGACAAGGCTCTTTGTGACTGTCAGTGCTATGAAGTCTGGCGAGAAATAGTGTTATTAGATAAACCGACGGTGCCCAAATTCCATTTTCTTTTCATTATAGTGTCAAAATAATTATACCTGTGTAATTTGGGTAGGAAATTGTAGAATAAGTAAAATGGTCCATTGCAATAAATTGCTGTAAGCTTGTGTTCCTTCCAGGGCGGGGTTTCCACCAGCTCAAGAAAGAAATGATCAGAAAAGTATTTTCATTTGAATAAAGATGTCGACCATAGTTAGTCTTTCATATGATTTCCTGAAAGGAAAAAAAGAAGGGGGGGGAGGGTGGAGTAGGTGACTGCTGTGTTGTGTTACTTTTTATATATACCCATTTTAAAAATCAGAGTCAGAAGACACAAGCTATTTCTTCCTTGTCATATTGGAGTCTCACATTTATCCAAAGCTTTTCACAAAGATTTCCTAAGATCTGGTGGGGTTTGAGCTTTTGAAAAGGAGATGTATCTTGCAGGATGGAACAGGAGATGATCAGATGATTATTAATTAAAAATGTGTGTATGTGTCTAAGTAGCTACTGTATTGTGTCTGTTCATGTGTTTGCCTGTGTATTGCTTTGCTGGATAAACCAGAGAGGACAGTGGCTCTTATTTCAAATTTGCATCACATTAAACAAAAAATGTTGGCGTTCTGCTTAAATAAGCATACGAAAGTAATCCGTGTTACCCATTTCTCAGGGACTGTGTTTTCTTTATTGTTGTAGTATTGTGCGGATTGATGTGGTTCAGAAGTGAAGTAATCTTGTATCAATGAGATAGCATTGTAATAGAAAGTCCTTTAGTGAAGGTTTAGTGTAAATATTGGACTAGTAGGGGAGCTGCTTTCTGGAACAGTTGTGCCTGGGAGAGATTACAAAAAATGGAGAGAAAAGAAAGGGTTGAACTCTCATTTTCCTGAAATTGGCTCATGGTGCTGGATTCGTAGCCAATGCTAGTTGGGATCTGCTGTGAGAAAACAGGCAGTACAATAGTTATCTTCCTATATACCCATGTCAGTTTTTGTATAATAATGTATTTTATGTTAAAAAGAATGAAGAGGTGGGAAAGGAAGGGATATACGAGGCATGTGGGAAATGAATCCACCCCCCTAAAAAATCAATGAAAATATATTTGCAAAGCAAACCCTACCAATTGACTTTACAGAAGAATTGGGACATGCTACATATTAACCTATGGTTTCTCCATTTTTTCCCACCAGTTTTGCACATAGAGATTCTACATGGTAGAAATAGCTGATGCAAAACACCAAAATATGCCATTTAAATGATGTGGTATAAATATAAATACATAAGTGCTTAATAAATGCTGATTGACTTATTGATTGACTTGTCATGATTATGTGTGAGAGCTTTGCTTTGCTCTTAGCTAGTGCACATTGATGAAGATGTGGCTTTTGTTGAATGAGATGGGGCAGGAGGCTAGAGCTATGTGACTCTGGTAATAGAGATTATAAATTTGGAGTAGTATGGCTTCCCCAGTATATCAACCCTAGTTTCATATGCTTTGGAATGTACAGTGTGCTGGGTTGTCTTCAAGTAAGGACTTCATACGAATTCTTTCTTATCTGGTACCAAATTCATCATGTCCATTTTGGTTCAGTGAAAAGAGTACTGGACCTGGAGTCAGGAAGACCTGAGTTCAAATTTGATCTCAGATGCTTACTAGCTTTGTGACCCTGGGAAAGTCACTTTACCCTGTTTGCCTCAGTTTCTTCATCTGTAAAATGAGCTGCAGAAGAAAATGGCAAGCTACTCCAGTATCTTTGTCAAGAAAACCCCAAATGAGATTACAAAAAGTCAGACATGGCTCAACAATAAAAATAGGACATTAACTTGTCCTCAGATACGACTATGAAATGTGGGTACAAAGACAATGAATGTAGACTTATCTGAAGCTGAAGGAAATGTAGGTTATTTTTTTCATTTCTTCATAGAGTTTATTTTATATTACTTGGGGTAACATCTTTTAACATCACTGTTATTTCTCCTACTTGCATTCATGGATTTCCACCGTGAGAATTTGATGGTGATGTCTATGAAAGAAATCTCTTTAAGAACATGGTGGAAGTCCTGTGAGATTGGGTGCACTGTTCCTTAGTGATTCCCCAGCTCCCTGCCTCCCAAGCATGATTGAAGAAGTCAGTCTCACTGTTTGTTCAGGCGGGGCTTATTGAGGTCAGTAAGAATAAATGAAATTCGGGTTCAGAAGTCCTCATCAGCATAGCTGGCCTCTGGCCTTTGTGACATCCTGAAAACATTTTCTTCTTTAAAATGATATTAAACAATCACTCCAACTTTATCCAAATGAAACTTTACTTTTCATGTTCAGTGCTGTGGTGTCTGAGAGGAGGATTTGGGCCTCTTGTTAGAAAAAAAAGCAGAGGAAGAAGGGAAGGATTAATGGTTTAAAATAAGATGTGGTGAACAACCCAAGTTAACAACTTGTATGAGGAATATCAGCCCAGTATGGTATGAAATGGCAGTGATATAATATCTCGAAAGTCAGACTTTATAATGGAAACGTCAGCTCAGCCTAGGCTGTAGATGCTTTGCTTCTGTAGAAATGAAAGTCACAAGCCCGCTTCTTTACGCTTCAGAAATCGTTTTCTCAAGTTTCCTGTTTTGCCAGCTTTTTTTGCATGCATGCCTACGTTTTGGTCGATGCTTGTTGCCTTGCCTTTCACAGAATGAAGTTGAGTCCTTTGGAGGTTTGGGAGGAGATGCTAAATACACCTTTCCTGACATCTGCTGTGATAAGGCAGTAACTGAGGCAGCCACCACTGTTTGATGGATGCTGTTTCCCCTTGCGTTGGCTCCTTCCCTTAGGCTTGGCATTATGTGGCTGGACTTTTTGGAAATCCTTTGTCTCTCCAAGTTCTTTCACCTGAAGGCTTTCTTCATTGTTTTATTAATGTAGTCAAATTATATTCATGTTTTAATGACTTAATTGGATAAAAACACTTTGAACTGAAAAAAAAAATAGTGGTCTTTATTAAATTATTCCTGTAGATGCCTGCAGACCTGAAGTAGCAGGTTAAACCATCTGAAGTGAGATTTTGGAAAAGAAAACAGGGATTTGAGTTCTCTTACTGGAGAGCCCTATTTAGCTGGTATCTTGATAATGGTACTTATTCATTTTCCCCCCAGATAGGGCATAGCAAGAAAATCCAATCCACAAAGAAGGAGACTTTAAAAATTGCATCCTTTATGTAATAAAAAAGCTATTGTATTTAAGTATAGAAAATAAAATGTGGCTCTTTAATATGTCTTATGAAACAAACACAGTCAAAGCATTTTGATGTTTCTTTAATGTTAGAAGACTTTATAATCTTGTCAATCTAAGATTAATTTAGATTAATCACTAGTTTTATCAGAACGTTATCAGAAGCAGTATCTCTCTAAAATAGAGGTACTGTTCTTTCTGGGGCTCTGAGAGGTGGGCTGTAATTAAAAAGGAAACTCATTTGATGACTGAAAACTTAGTTGTGGCTGCCATACTACCAATTGTTATATAAATTAATTTGCTATTGGACAAATCATATTCTGAGTTTCAAACGCAATATTCCGATTTTCTGTAGCATGGTAGGATTTCTTTAAAGGGGAAAGCAGCTAGTGATGTTGTCACAGGTTTACGCGTCTCAACTCCAGAAGGGGGATATGTGCTCAAAAAAGCACTTGTTTGCAAGTCTCTAGTTCTGTTTGAAGAAAGTTTAACACTCAAAGAATGATTTTATGAATTTCTGAGAATGCATGTTTCCTTTTCGAAAATATCTCTGTTGGCAAAGGATAGTCCTTATTTACAGAGACTCCTGAAATTATGGTGTGTTCAGTGCAGGTATTTTCAATCTGCCCCAAATTCACTTCTTTCTTTATGGAAGCCATCGGGTGCTGTAGAGGTTTTGACAATTATATAATTTGTAATATTGGCAAGTTAAGCAGTATTCTGCATCTATCATATCCATAGCATGGAAAGGAAGGTCTGAGTTTCCAGATATTATGGAGGCTTTTAGTCTTGTATTTGTTTGCCTGTGTCTTCGGATCTGCTGAGTCTGCTTCTTTCACAGAAGCTGGAGACCTCAGTGGCAGCTGTCTTGAGGCAAAGATGGCTGTGGTGTGATGGTACACATCTCTAATCCCCTGCTCTGGAGAGGCTGAGTCTGGTGGCTCTCTTGAGCTCAGGAGTTCTGAGCCATAGTGGCTTAAGATCTGGCCTTTTTATAGCACTTTAAAGTTTACAAAGCATTTTAGAAATATTATTGTACTTTATCCTCACAAGAACTTTGTGAAATTGTGATATTATTATCTCCATTTGAGAAATGAGGACATTGAGGCAGAGGAAGGTTAAGTAACTTGGCCAGGGTTAAGCAGTAAATGTCTCAGGCCATATTTAGATTCCTGTCTTCCCTGACTCCCAGTCCAGCATTCTGTTCACTGTATTACTTAGCCAGGTAAGCCAATCTAATAGTCACACCTAGTCTAGTACTAATTGGGCACCAGGCTGCTCAAGGAGGGGCTCAAAGACCCAGGTTGGAAACAGAGCAGTTCAGTATTTTATGCTGATGCTTTGGGTGGCCATTGTACTTTCATCCTGAGTGATATAGGAAGACCCAACCTCAAAAACAAAATTAAAAAATAGACAAACAAATAAGTCAACTATTTGACTCAGAATTTTGGCTTTTCAATGCAGTGTTTCTTCCGCTTTGTAGTACAAGGGCAAAGAGAACTAAATTTAGAAAAAAAAAGTGAGGAAAGCAGCCTGGCTTAGTGATTGGGAGTTCTTGATTTAGAGCCAAGGAGTCCTTAGTTCAAATCTTGACTTAGACAATTAGCTATGTTTGTTATCTGTAAAATTAGGGGATTCCTCTGCTACTTCTGCCTGTCTGGCATTGGCTAGATCACTAGGCTCTGTGAGCTGCAGTTTCCCCTTCTGTAGAATGATGGGTTTGGGGTTAGATGACTTCTCTACCCCATTCTAGGTCTAAATCTTCCAAAGATCAACCCCAGCACCCGTCTGCAATCAATCCCTTGCAAATTCCCCACCATCTCCATCTAAAGGCAGGGGGATCATGGAGTTCCAAATGTATTAAGTTACAAACATTGTAAATTGACCTTTTACTTCCCTTCAAGAATACTTGTGATTTCAGCTGGAAAATGGAGACTCCTGCCTCACCCTGTGCCTTGACTAGGAGGGAACAAAGCCGAATGAATATGGTTCTCCAGGGTCACTGAAGAGGGAAATGCTGTTTGGAACTGCAGAGGAATAACAGTCTAACTCCGGATTTTTACTGCTAAAATGTAAATATTTGCTTTGTAGAGGAATGGACATCAGAATAGATGATTTGACTAAAATGCCCTAAATCATCCCAGGTCTGCTTCACACACAGGCCTGTTTCAGTTTGATCTGCCCATTGTCTTAAACTGATAGGCAGTAATTCAGAAACTGTGGGGCCTTTTTTTTCCTTAAAAAAGGCGGGGTATTTACTTTAAAGAAGAAAGATATTCGAGCTCATAGGAGACCCAGGTTCCTGGAATCGCGTCTGTCTCTCATTTGCTCATCTGTATAAAGATTGGATCTTCTGAGGAGGAGAGGGTCAAAAGCTGACTTTAACTCTGAAGCTCATTCGCTGGGGAAAGGGTAGTAACTCTTCAGTTTCGAACGTGCTGCTGAGGTGCAAGTGATGGTTTTGTGAATTTGGGTAAATCGCTACTTCTCAAGTTTCAGTCTCCCCATTTGGCAATGAGGGGGCTTGACTCTGCAGATCATCTCTTGGGTAGGGTTGGCACATTTGCTGTGAATCTAGGGGCCAGTCCAAGATTGAGAAGGCATGCTAGTTTTTCAGCTGCTAAACAAAGGAACAACAGAAGATGATGGAGGAAGGCGGGATGATAGCGTATTGACAAAAGTCACCCTGGACTTGAGCCCCAGCCTAGGATCTTACAGGATACTTAGGAAAGACTAGCAGAGTGAGTGAAATCTATTTAACTCAGAGTACTTACTAGGTCTTAATCACCAGAGTGCAAACCCTAAGGGATGTCTACTCCACCTATTTCCCAATTCCTTAGAAGGAAGAGAAGGTGAGAGGAAGAGCCAGAGCCTCAAATTGAGTGCTTTGCTGGGTGCCTCCAAGCATATCCCCTTGGTAATCCAGGTGAATAAAGAAGAAGAAGAATTTTGGAAAGGGCAGGCCAGGTTATGAAGAACTTGAAATGCAAAGCCTGGGAGGCATTATTTATTTGTTTATTTTGCTTTTTGGAGGGTGGGGAAGGCAGGGCAATTGGGGTTAAGTGACTTGCCCAATGTCACATGGCTAGTAAGTGTTAAGTGTCTGAGGCTGGATTTTGAGCTCAGGTCTTCCTGAATCCAGGGCCAGTGCTCTATTCACTGTGGCACCTAGCTGCCCCTAGGAGGCTGTACTTAATCATAGTTGAAATAGTGACCTACTATCATTTGAGGTGACATGGTGGCACCTGTACTTTAGAAAAAAATGGCAACTGACTAGAGGAGAGACCAGAGGCAGGGAGACCAATTTGAAGACTATTGCAGTAGTCCAGAATAAAGGGCTTGAATGAAGGCTCTGTGTGCATGAATGAGAGGAGGAGATATAGGTGACTGGCAAGATTTGGCAACAGATTAGATATGTGGAGGGAGTGAAAGTGAGAGAGATGATAGGTAGGAGACTGGAAGAATGGGGGTGCTCTCGACAGAAGTGGGCTGAAGTAGGGGAGAAAGACAATGATTTCTCTTTGGGACATGCTGAGTTTCATACACTCTCAGCAACCTATCAAAGGATGCAAATGTCTTTAAAATTGACCTGGGTGGGGGGAGCCAACTTTGAATAAATGATCTAAATAGAAAGATGTCATTATCAATGGAATATCCAACATGTGATCCTGTGTGTTTAGAAGTAGATTCTAGTTTGTATTGCAGACACTTCTACTTAATGAATTAAACCTTTGTACTCTAGTTTATTGTCCTTTAAATTCAACCCAGTTTTAGAATATGAAGATCTTGGATTTGGATAATATTTGGGTAGTTGAGTCTCTGAGGACCCTTCCAGCTGTCTACATGTATGATATCTCCATTCTTTCTTTCATTTTATAAGAGCCCAGATTAGTAAAGTGATTTGACCATGGTTATGTAGTCAGCAGGTACTAAGACTAACGCAGGCACCCAGATCTTCTGATGTCTCTGTGTGGGGGAAGTGGAGCCCTCAAGGTAGGGAAGCCATGTTGGACTCCTGGTTCTCTTGCTTTGTTGAGGTGTGATTAGAGCCAAGTCTCATAACCTTTCTGGTCCTTATTCTCATCATTTGTCAAACAGGAGTGGTGGAGTAGATGTCTGAGGTCTTTTTTTTTTTTTTACTATTCACCCTGGGATCATAAATTTTATTCTCTTGTTCCCCACCCCCTCTGTGGCTTACATAGAATTCCACATATATTTCTGGTTCTTTTTAATTCCATTCAATAAGCAATTCAATTTAGTGAATATTTTTAAGTGTATACTATCAATAAGTCATTGTTTCAGTCTTTGGGGATAAAAAGAAAAAAAAATCCAAATCATCCCTGACCTCCATGAGTTTATATTCTATCGGACCTTGGAACAGGGAGATAGGGCCAGCTTGATTAAATTGTGGGGTGTGTGTGTGCGTTTATTTTCAAAGTGATGTTTAGGAAAAGCAGATTTCAATCCATTTTAAGGAGTGGAGGACTTTTAAGGGCTCATCATTTTAGAGATATTGAAGGTAAAATATTTGAAATTGCATCCACATCTTTGCAGTTATTGGTACTATCTTTCACCACATAGATGCATCTGGCCCCCTGCATGGGAGATGCAGATCTTCATAAAAGACAGAAGTATATTTGGTTTTTTTTCCCCTTGGAAGGATATATTACTAGGAAGTTATTGTTATGCTTATAGAATTATGAACCCCAAGATGCATTGGAGTTAGCCCATGCATTTTTATTTTGGAATTGGTCCATTCCTACTCAAGACGTGTTCTCTCCATTTGTGAGCTACTGTGCATTTTAATATTGCCTTCAAACGAGCCCCGGCTTCTTTTCATGTGCATGCCCAGTGTCCTGCATTCTTTTTTTTTTTTTTAAGGGGAGAGCCACTTGATGCTTTCCTCCTCTCCATTTTGAAAATCCTATGCAATATTGATGGTATCTCATCACAGCTGTGCCTTATAATATCTCATCCTGAACATTTTCAAACTCCCGGTTTTGAATTACTGTATTGTTCATCAGGTTAAATTGGATTTAATTGGCCTTGTGTTTTGTCCTTCTGTTTCTGTGAAAGAATTATTAGTGGTGGAGGGAAGGGATTAAAAACAACAACAACAACTTTTAAAACTGAAGCTTCATCATTGCAAACACATATAACGACTCTCGAAGATGCCTTTTCTCCCAGAGTCCTTTATCTGCCTTCACAAGCTTTCTTGCATGTAGAGGTTTATCTTTGCTTTCATGTGTGGGAGACACATGCTTAACATTGAGCCCATTTGAGTTGCGAGGCATAGGGCTTTCACAGTCCTTTTCTAAAGGGACTGATCTGTTAACATCACCCTCTTTAGATCTGGCAGACAGGAGGTTCGTCCCTACAAAGAAGTGCTCACAGTCTTTCTTGCCAGACCAGTAAGTGAATGATTTCAAGCCTGGTGGGCAATACTTGTGTCCATGCGTAACCCAGACAGACCACAGTAGTAGGCAGCTGCATGTAATTTTGAACTTCACTCATTGAACTGTAATAAAACAATATAAGCACTGCTTGGGGGAAAGATTGGATGCAGTTATCCTTACACAAGGCTCGGGCATATGAAGGCAGTACTGGCTGACGAGAGGATTTTGAGATTTGATTTTGATTGAATTGCAGAATTGAACAGGCCAGGAATGTCAGCGGAAGGCTAAATGCCTGTAGTGCCATAAAGTTTTATTCATGTGAGGCTTTCCAATATAAAGTAGATGGATTATTGGAAAAGGTGGCAAGGGACATGAGTTGGAAGTGCCCAATACATAAAATGTGGGCAGAAGGGTAAAATTACTTCTTGCTTAGTATGTAATTAGGTCTAAAAAGAATATTCCATAGGATGGTTTATTATGTAATCTTGGGGAAAAACCAAATGCTAACATTGTAGTCATTCATTTTCCTCGTTTTGTTTCTTTAAGAGTATCTGAACTTCTCTTGAAATCAGCCTAGAGCTTCTCTGCTGCTATGTCTTAATCTTAATCAAGAATCAATTTGTTGAATTGAATCAGATTAGCATAGGGCAATGTGCTTTTCTTGCCCCCCCCCCTTATTTTTTTCCTAAAGACTGTAATATAGTCTATGACTGTTCAGTAGAGACTGAAAACTATTATGCTCAAAAACAAGAGAGGGACACGTAGTCACAAATCCCAACACAGTGACTTATTTCATAGCTCAGTAAGGCATACATAATAGTAGTCACATTTGCATAGGACAGCTGATAGCAACATTTCTATGCTTATTGGAGACAACTTCATTCATTGGACATGAGCAGAGGGAAGAACAGTGGGAAAGGTTGCTGAAGACTGGCGGGGGGCAGGGTATTGGGGAAGCAGAATTGCCTCTATCACTTTTGTGGTCTGCATTCTCACCCATTTACAATACTCTGCCTCAACTGTCCGTCAGAGCACATTCTAAGTCACTGGCACAGCTGCAAAGAGCCAGCTGCCCATATTTTTGTTTTGAATATCTGTCTTGAGAATTTCCAAATAACATTTTCCCAAGCACAACATGGTTTTGTCATTCTAGAATGGGTTAACTAATTACATTTTAAATATCTTTTTTAAATGTGTGCCTCTTTTTTCCCTCCTTTTTCCCTACTTGCTTTAAAAAATGTTTTGAATGTGTTTATTTGCAGAAAGGTTTTGTGAGATTAAAGAGACTACTAGAAAGGGTTTTAAAAATATCTAGGACCTTGTTATTGTTTTTAAACCTTTCCCTTCCTTTTAGTTCTGAATTTGTAAACACATTGGAAAAGTTATGCTGGGTCCTGTCATTGGAGACACCCTCTGGGATTTAGAAAACTTTAATTTGCCCCATGTTCCATATAGCAATGTGTTTCAATTTATTTAGTTATACTTTATTATTGTTAAGTTCTTCCAAAAACAAATTCTATGAATATTTATCTAATCACATAGTGACTCATTTACAAGGGAGCTCTTGGAGATTAAAAAAAAAAACAAAAAAAAAGGAAGAGTCCTCAAATTAAGTGTGGTCAGATAGTATAATCGATGAGAAATCCCTTTTATTTCTTTGTTTTCCCTCCCTCTGGGACGTAAGATGAAAATAGAATATGAGGGCTGGATAGCTGTCATTTGGGGAAATGATCCCTAAATTTGAATGGAAGAAGAAAGGAAGTTATTATTATTATTATTATTATTATTATTGTTCAATAGGATAGGGGAGAAGAAATGCCCAGAAATGCTAGAAAGCGGCAGAGTTGGACTTGGGAGCAGGTTGACCTGTGCAGCTGGATTTCTTGTTGCCCTTCCTCTCCATCAGCGTTCTCTTCAGAGAAGCTTTTAAGCAGAGATGTGATATGATGCCATCATCCATCTGTCCAGATGTTGGTGCTTTGGTAAAAGCACCTCCTGAAATTTTTGAAAAATGCATTAAAATCACGTTCCACTTCAAACTCTCTTTGAGATATCAGAATGCTAAAGTTTGCACCAAATTTTGAAAAGAAAACACATGAGTCTGATTCTCTTGACCAAAGCCTGTCTCCATTTTAAATGTTTGTGTTTACCTAGACTGTTATTCCTCCCAGAAATCAGCAAATGACTCTGAGTTGCAAGATATTGTTTCATTAACATTTCCATGGAGCTATCATAAATTGGCAGGAACTCAGTTCTGACCTAAAAAGCAATTTTGATTTAGGTCTGGTCACAACATGTATTTTTTTTTTCTTTGATCTTTCTGTAGTCAAGGTTTGACATTAGCTAACAAACTCTGCATCCCGCCGGCCTTTATTAAGTTGTACAGTTGTGAGTGCAATGAGCAAAAACATGTACTGGCAATACCATGTTAAAGATTGCTAAGCAGGTTTTCTAAGGATTAGTACTCAGCAATTATTCTCTGAAATTGTGGAAATAGCCATTTGAATTGGGGGCCTAGACCAGAGCTGTTGCTGGGAAGATTTGGGGCAAGAACAGTCCCTCTCTGAGCCCCTGTGCCCAAGAAGATGCCATAGCAGTAGCTGCTGAGGGGCCCTTTGAAGGGAACACAGGAAAAAAGTGGGTTTGGGGGGCAGAGTACCATGCTTACCTGTTTCATGACCACAGGCTTTATACAAAACAGAAATGTGACCTTCATTCATAGTGCTGGAAATAAGCACAAGTATTATGTGCTGAGTTTTTTTGCAATACTGATGGAGTTATAAACGTGTTGACAACTAACTTTGTTCTCTTTCCATTTACTGTAGTGGTAGAAGCTATTAGAAGAAGTGCAAACAATCCTTGGTTTTATAAATCCTGCCTCCCAATGTCATCTGAATGGAGGACGCTTGTCAGTTACTAGAAATAGAATCTTTCAGCAGGTTGGTTCATGTAGGAGAGGCTGCATTGACTGGTGGAGAGAGTGTTGGACTGGGACTCCCAAGACCTGGGTTTTAATCTTGCCTCTTCCACATGCCCCCACTTTAATTTCCTCATTTGTAAAGTTGGGGTAATGGTATTTCAGAGGGTTGTCATGAAGAGCAAACGAGATAATTAGAATCCTTTGCAAGATTTAAATTGCTGAGTGAATGATAGCAGTGATTAGTATATTGCACTTTGATTCTCTAAGACCAGTTTGTTGATCATGTTAATTTGAAGAAAGGTTGTTCATTGAGAAGTACTAGCAGAAAGGGCATTGCTGAACACGGGTTCAGTTGCATACAGGAATTTCAGAACTGAACTGGGAATCCTAAGACTCTGAATTCTATCATTGATTACCTGTATGGCCATGGGAAAGTCACTAGACTCAGCAAGCATTTACCGAGCACTGTGTCATGCACAGGGGAAATAGTGCCAGGCACGTGATAGAATTAATAAATGCTTATTGCTTGTTGACTCAAAACAGTCCTTTCCCTCAGTGAGCTTATGCTCTGCTTAAACTCTCTGAGCCTCAGTTTACGTAACCGTAAAATGTGGATTATAATACTTGTTCTGCCTGTATGGTTACTATGAGAAACAAATATGATGCTGGATGAAAAGTGCTTTCGAACCATAAAATGTTATACAAATGAGTTACTATGATTCTCATATAAATAAGCTTGCATTGAGGAAAATAGAAAATATAGCAAGCGTGTTGATTTCTCAGGGGTCCTGCAAATGCATGCATTGGTCAACTTGACTTTGCTGTAATGAATTTTTTTTTTTTACCATGAACTGGAAGTAGGGGAAGAAAAGTCTCTAGTTTTCAAAACTCCCGTTGCTCCTCCTCCCAACACTGTTTGGGTAAATAGCTTGCTAAAAATCTGAGCAGACTGAGTTACTTGCCAAGGTATCTAGCGATGGGACACTGATACAGACTCAGTTTGATGGGCATAGTTAATGGATTGCCTTGTAAGGATTGACTTGTTGGCCCTTCGGAAACTTTGCTGATCAAAGGTACTGCTGGCAATGTTGCTTTCACCTTCCAAATTTGACTTGGCAGCAATAGATTATCAGGCCATGCTCCGTAATATATGATTCTGGTAGCGAGTCACTCTGGGGTCAGATTGCAGTCCATCAGAGCTTCTCCCTGCCTTAGTTTACTCATCTGTTAAAAGGAAATTAATAGTATTTGTAAACTCAGAAGAGCTCTGTGAAGCAGCTCATTAATGTTTGTCTTATCCTTTGGAGTTGAAAAGAAGCCTGTAATATTCTGGCTGCTAATAATAAGAATTAGGCATTAGCAATATTGTGTAGACACATGTTATTGTATATAGATTCATATATATACTATGGTGTGTATTTGTGTATGTGTATATATGTATGCATATATAGATATATAGTCTGAGAGATGAAGCCAACTGAAATTATATAAGATGTCTAAAAATGAAAACTTTACCTTCTCATAATTTATAATCTTTTTAATGATTAAACTTTCTCGAAACTATGTATCACATGCAAACAATGCAACACTGAGAAGCTACTCACTAGTGAATTACAAGGCGTATAATTTTGTCTTTAAATTCTTACAAGTGAATTGTAAGAACATGACTTCATAGCAAGCTGGGAGACATTACAGCTTTTTAATAATACTTTGCTGCTACATGTAATGCTTCATTTTTGCTTTTATTAATTCAGCCTCTTTTTGTATGTGTGGCAGTGGGGGCCCCAGGCACCCCGAGGTCTGTCTCCTGCCCCACCCTACCCCGCCTCGGGGAAGTGTGTGCCAAGTAGACTCTCACCTCCCCAAGGCAGGGACTCCAAGATCATGTCCTGTCTGAATACACTTTATGAGCGTTTCACCCACTCCTTCATCCTGGAACATGATTTTCCCTGCTCATTACCCTCTCTTCTTCCCCTGCCTTTGCCAACAATGCGCTGCATTACCTAACTCTTAGGCCAGCCAGTCTCATCTTCTGATCCGAGCCCATATTATCAGCTTCAAACCAAAGAGCCTGGGATGCTCCTGAGCGGAATAGTCCCAGAAGCTGAGAGTTCTTGGTCTCCAAAGGCCCCTTCCTTTCGAGGCCCTTCCCTAGGCCAGACTCTGCAAGATGCACTTCTATAGTTTAGCTGATCCTGGTGCAGGTTGTTTATGAATATTAACAAGGACAGAGCTGAGGACGCTTCCCTTAGTAATTGCATTAACACAGCACCTTGGGAGCAGCTCATTGCTAGGATCTCAAAGAGGATCATTTTGTTTGAAATTCTCACCCATACCCTGCCTGCTGCTGGGCTGTATCCCCAGAAATTGTGACCTTTACAGGGGTGTATGTGTGGGGGGATTTATTTACTTTAGGTTAAAAGAAAATAAAGGCTCCCAACTTTCACTTTTTAAGTCCCTTCTACCACCATCCCCCAGTCCTGTATTTTAATTCAGTAGAGCAGGAGCCAATGGTAGCAGCCCCCTCTGAGTTTGGCCACTGAGCTGAGCTGGAGAAGGGGCTGTACTTTTTGCAGCTTTGGGTGCACGTTTGTGGGCTGGCCCATAATAATACAGTTATGAAGGTTAACAGGAAAAAGCGGGGTCCAGGAGTGATTCCAGGCAGCTGGCAGTCCCGGTGAATTGGAAGCACACCACCAATGAAAACTGCAGCGAGAAGCAAATTAAACCTCCTATCTGCCATCTCACGCTCTTTTCTCCTCTTTCCTGTTTGGACTTGAAAGGTGACTGGAGCCAAGGCAGTGACAGTTGACGGAAGTGCTGCAAGGAGAGAGTATTTATTTACAGTGAATCGCGGTGATGCTTGTTCAGGATGCGGTTTCACGCAGGATGTTCTGTCCCCACCCCCGGTTTGATCATTTCTCCCAAAAAAAAGGAAAAAAAAACCCTGATTGTTTGAGGCCACAACTTACACTGGGAGAAATACTGTGCAACATGCCCAGACTTGGAATCCTCTGCTAATTCACCATCATAGGAAGTTCCTGTATTGGATATAGAGGCAAATACCAGGACTAGCTTAGATCCAGATGTGTGCAAACCCAACAATAATCGTTAGACATCCAAAATAGGGAAGTAGTCTGACAACTTACCCAGCAAGCTATGGTTTATGAAGGCCACTGAACCTATTTCCAGAAAATGAACGATGGGGGAATGGCATTGTCACTGGTATTTAAAAAAAAAATCACTTTTCAAGTAAATGAGTGTTAAAAATTTCCATATATTGATTCCAAGTATTGGATGGAAGGGAAAAATTCTCTTAAAGTTGGAATTCCCCCAAAGCATGAATGGTGGTCACATGTCATTGCTCAGCTGCTGCTAGAAGAAAGCATGTTAGGAGGCTCCTTGGGGTACGTATCCATCTTTGAGAATGCCGCTTGTTGTCTTCCCCTATGAGAATCCGAGGGCCTTGAGAGAAGGACCTTTCTGACTTTGTATCCCTGGCATTCTGTGCTGTGCTTTGCACATAGTAAGCACCTAAAAATGATTTTTGTTCATCTCCCTCTAACTGTGAAGGTGACCTATTGGGGAAGGGGCACACTGTTTAATCTACCAACTGGAATTTATTAAGCTCCTAATATGTTCTAGGTGCTGATATAGTACAAAGACTGAAACAATAATTGCAATTCTAATGGGGTGAGGGGGAGGCAACGAATAACTCATATATATATTATATATATGTATATATACATACATATGTATATATATGTTTATATATGTATAGCATAAATATGAAATGATTAAAAGCAAATCCTTACAGTGAAGCTTCTTAATAATCCTTTCCATTTTTACAGTTAATATAAGATAGTTGGAGGTAGACACTAGCATTTTGGGTATCATGAAGGGCATAATGGAGAAGAGCCAGGTGCTTGAGCTGCCTCTGAAAGGAAGAGAGCAGAGAGAGTGCATTCCAGGCATTTGGGATGGCCAGCACCAAGACAGAGAGATGAGAGATGGAGCCTCATGGATTGGGAAAACAGAGAAGGTCAGTTTGGCTGGGTTAAAGAGTATAGGAGAGGGGAAAAGGTCAAAGTGTCTGATAGGATAGATTGGGACTATATTGTGTAAAACTTTAAACAGAGGAATTGATGTTTTATCCCAGAGGCAATAGGAAACCTGAACTGATTGAGTAGGAGAGCATGTGGTTATATCAACATTTGTGGAAAATTATTTTGGCAATTCATCTCAAAAAATTCAACAGACATTTATTAAGCACCAACTGCATGCAAAGCAGTGGACCAGTAGTTGGGGAGACTTAGAGAAAAATGGAAGAAGATACAAGTATTTGCCCAAAAGGTGGTTATATTCTCTTGGCTATTTTTTGTGGACCAGTATCTCTAATTAGCTGATTTCCTTAATTTCTTTTTTAAAGTGGTCAATAGTTTCTTTATATGTCATGAAAACCTAAGGAAAACCTCTGTGCCCTACGTAGAGTGAGACCCTGTAGAAAAGAGGGACAAATTTTAATATTTGTTTATGTTGTTTTTGGTGAAAGGCTCTCTCCCCTAAGATCAAGAACTCAAGAGGAAGTACTGACCTTTCTTTGCATTCCCAGCACTTAACACAATTCCTGGCACAAAGTTGACACTTCATAAGTGTTTATTGACTGACTTACTGAGCACTTTACATATCTTATTTTATCTTCACAAAACACTGTAGAGTTATGGTTATTACTATTCCCAAGTTACAGTTGAGGAAACAGAGAGCAAGAAAGGTTAATTGTCTTGTCTATGTTCACATGGCATCAGAGGCAGGATTCAAATCGAGGTCTTCCTGACTCAAGGTTTTAGCACTCTTATCTAAAAGTCAAGATTTTTTGTTTTCTTTTGTTTTCATTCGGGAAGAAGAATTTGTTGCCTTTATGTCAGGATTTGTCTAAACTAAATGTTGTTGGATGGGGGTAATAGAGGAAGACTTTCAGTATGAGCTCACTTAATTTCTAAGAGGAATGTGGAAAATGGGGGGATGGGAAAGCTGTTGTACCCCTGAGGGGAAGTTAGGGCAAGATGTAAGAAGTTCAGAAAGAAGGCAGGATTGCCTAGAACTGAAGGTATTTGGGTCAGTGCCCAGTAGATGAAACGACTGTTGTGCAATCCGGTGGTAGTGAGCTTTGAAGGTCATAATCAAAGGTAAGCATATTGGTGGCGCAGTGGATAGAGTCCTGGTCATGAAGTCAAGAAGACCTGAGTTCAAATATGGCCTCAGGTTACTAGATGTGTGACCCTGGCAAGTCACTTAACCTTTGTTTGCTTTAGTTTCCTCATCTTAAAAATGGTGATAATTATGCCACCTCCCTCTGAGGGCTGTGAAGATCAAATGAGATAATGATGTTAAAGCACTTAGCCCAGTTCCTGGCACAATAGTAAGTGCTACAGAAAATGGCAGCTGTTATTCTTGTTCTTATCATTGCCTAGTCTTGAGGTTGATGGGAAGTTACCAAGAAAGCCTTGAGTGGTTGAGAGGAACAAAGTGTAGGATAGAGAAAATCACTTGCTATAATGTAGAGAATAATTGGGATTGGAGGCTCAGGGCAGGGTCAGGGGGAATAATGGGGGAAGGGAGGAGGAGAGAGAAGAAAGGAAGAAGTGATGAGGAAGGAAACTCTTCCAGTTCATTCGCTTAAGAAATACTTATTAAGCTTCATATTTAACAAATGTTTATTGAGCTTCTTTTCACTATGCATCAGTCACTGTACTAGATCCCGGGGATGCAAAGACAAAAATGAAACCAGTCCTAGTCTTCAAGGAGTTTACATTCTATTGGGGAGAAACAATATGCATATAGAAGTGTACAGAAGAGTGAATTAAAAATATATGTCTATATGTGTGTGAATATACATTGTGTGTGTGTGTATGGTGTGTAGGTGTATACCCACACACACACACATAGGGCTAGTTATTGGAGTGGAGGGTAATAGCAGCTGGAGAAGATTAGCATAGGTTAGGTATAGAAGGGCTAATGTTTTGATGACAGATTTGGAAGTTGGGAATTGTTATAGAGAAGGAAGAGCAGAATTTGTAACTGAGTAGCAATAACAATAATGGTAACAGTAACAAAAATAACGATACTATGTGTCAGGCACTGTGTTAAGTGCTTTTGTAAATATCAGCTCCTTAGATTCTCATAGCAATCCTTGGAGGTAGGTGTTGTTACTACCTTTTCACAGATGCAGAAACAGACAAACAAAGGTTAAATGACTAGCCTAAGGACATATGACTGCTAAATGTCTGAGATTCAAACTCAAGTCTTCCTGACTCAAGACACAGAATTCTATCCAGTGCATCACCTAGCTGCTTGAATAGATTGGTGACCCCCAATTATTTGTGAGAGAAGGGAAAAGTGTCATTTCAAGCAATGTGACAAGAAGTATGGTACAAAAGATTGGAGAGGCCTGGGTATATGCATTGAAAGATAATCTGTAAAAGTTAATCCAGTGATGAATGGACACTTTGAATAAGGTGAAAAAAGTCCTTGGGAAATATGGTACTTAGGTTTTTCTTTTCTATACTTTTTGGGTTTTCTTTTTCATATGGCTAGCTGTGTAAAGTGCTTTGTAAATCTTAAAGCACTATGTAAATTGGAAATATTATCACTAAAAATTTGTATATAAAGGTTTTTTTCTTAAATTTGTACTGGTTAGTTATGAAAGATGAACTTTTAAAATGCTGAATTAAGCTTTTAATAATCATCAGCTAATGGCTGACAGGACCCAAGGAGTATGTGGGCACATGTGTGTTTGTCTTCCAAAAAGATCTATTAATTATGAGTGGATGATTTGCTCATCCGTGCTTAACTGTAGTCCTTTTGGGAATCATAGAGACTTGGAACTGAAACAGACCATGGAGGTAATCAAATCTAGAGTTCCTACATTTTACATATGAGGAAACTGAGTTCCATCAAGTTTCTTTGACTTATTGCTAGCTGCTGGCAGAGCTGAAGCCAAACCTCCCTCTCAACCACTCCCTGGCATCTTTCAGATTATTTTTCTGTCATTTTACTTGAGTTATTAATCCTCACAGCCATTACTGAACCAGATTTCAAATGGTAGATTTAAATTAAATAGAAAATACCTCAAGATTTGGAGAGTAGAGGGCCTTGGACAATACATTTCCATGTTCACAAAAGGAAGGGTTTTTACTAGATCAGGGTTTTCCAACTTTTCTTATGTCATGAACCTATTTGACAGTGTGGTGAAGTCTATTGACCTCTTCTCATAATAATGTTTTTTTCTTTTAAATTTATAAAACAAAATAGATAAAATTGCAAAGGAAGACAAGTATATTGAAATAAAGGGATCACTTTTTTGGTTTGATTTTGTTCTGGGTGATCATTAAAATCTCTTCCGACTTTTGATCTATAGCAATAATGCATGTGATAGAAATTTTAGTTAGATAGTAATCCAAAAGAATTTTTTAGTTCCTACTGTGTCCTTTATGAAGTAGGTAACCCTCCCTTAAAAGAGCATAATCTGCTTGAGGACAGGGACTATTGGATTTCTCTCTTTGTACCTCCAACATCTTGACCAGTTAGTAGGTACTTAATAAATAATTGTTAATGATTCATTAATACCTGCTTTTTATTAGATGCTACTTTCACTTTAACGTTCAGAATGCAGAGTATTTTGCTTCTTCAGTGTTTTCCCCCTCTCTCAAATACTTTTTCTGCCATTTCTATTTTCAGGCTGGAGATAAAGAAATTGATGAAGCCTGGGTTTCCACTATTTGCAGCTTTTAATTACATCATTGCTGTCATTGGGCCTTTTCTACAGCTCCCACATTGTGCAGTAGACACAGTGAAATGTTTTTTAGGAACCTATAAAAGCCAGTAATTTGCATCCAGAGGCCATGGTTGTAGTCAGCACTCAGGCAACCGAAACAACTGCCTCGATAACTTTATAGCCTGGCCTTGTTCTGTGTTCTGTCTGGTGTAGCATGCCAGCTCTCAGCAGCCTCAGAAAAATGGGGCCAGAGCTAGCTCCATCATTGGGTGCCTCCCTCATACACTGGCTAGTACATGTGCAATTTAATAAAGTAATGAACAGGAAGATGTGTTGGGTGCTGGGAGCTCCTTTCTGCCTTCCAAATTGTATATTCTGAGAGTGCATTCAAACTCCAACCTGCACACTTTCCATTACACGTGTCTGAGACTTCCCCAGACTTCTCAAATCCTTCCACCTTCTCAGGTATACCTTGACCTTCAGAACTTTTGTGGGGGTTAGGGGTGTGGAGTGTGGGGAGATTGAATGTGTTCAACAGTTATATTCATTCCAAGTAAAGCCTTCTATCTTTCTCTTTAGCTATAGTCGAAATAAAAATAATCTGGGCCTGAATTGACATTCTCTGCGTAAGAAAACAGGAGAGCAAAAAAGCAATATGTTAAAATGCTTGTATCTATGGAGACTGGCTTTTTTTTCCTAATTAGACTGAAGCTTCCGAAAAATTATGTAATTCTGTTTGTGGTATGGTCTTACCAGGTCTTGTGTTTGAGAAAGATAGATCCCGCCTCAAACATTCCTAAGACGATATAGACGTGTGTGTATATATGTGTGTGTGTGTGTGTGTGTGTGTGTACATACACCATACACGTATACACACACATGCATGTATCCACATTCATATATACTTGTGTATATGTGTGCATGTATATACATGTATGTATGTCTTTCTATCTACAGTACAGGGACCTGAAAACTGAGCTGAGGATGCACTCTTCATTTTAAGATCGAAATTGTGTTAAGTAGAGGGGGGAGCCTGTAAAAAGGTGGCTTCAAGTTGCAATCCTTACTGTGGCAAAATGTTAAATCCCTTTGTTAGTGAAAGGCACCTTTGCTGATGTCGGCTAAGATATGGAGTTAACAGAGATAATGGAGCTCACAGGTACTGATGCCACGGCAGGATGCCTTTAAAGGTAGATAAATAATAGAAAATAGGAACAGTCTTGCTGTTTCACATTTTAAAAAGTAACCCCAAACACAAGCTCTTTCAAGTCAATGAAGCTAATTTTAAAAATGAACTTAAAGTAGGTTGCTTTGAAAAAAGAATGCATAAAATATTATTGCGCCTTCCTTCTTTCCTAATATACATATCATATAGAAGGTAAATAAACCGTGTGTAAATTTTACTGATGGCAAATATAATAATTTTTTTTTTTGCCAATATCACAATTTCTGTTGTGACTTTCATAGAAATGCTGGAGGCCGACCATAGCTCACTAACCGCACTGAGGCACTCACTGTACATCTTTAAAACAGTCATTTGGCTGTTTTAATCTGCTTGCTTTTCTTTCCCCCTCTTAACTGAGGGCCCTAGGAACTTCTGGCTTCCCTTGTACTGCATCTCTCATAAATAGGCTTTACCCGCCGTAGGATATCCTTCCTTTCTCGGGCTTCCTTCCGTGCAGCAGGGGACCCTTTCTCTCTGGGGGAACTTTAACCCTCTCCTCCCTCTGACCACCTGTTTGTGGACTCAATCCTGTGAAACAGGCGGCTGCCTCAGACCCTTGAAAACACACAAGTCTTCTCTCCTCCCTTTCCCTTTCTCTCCCCTACCCCCTAATAATTCTACTCCTGCATTTCTGATTGTGCCCACTGCTGGAGAGGATGCATAGAGGAACCAAGGGAGAGGAGGAGACAGAGATGCCTGTGACTCAGTTTTCTTTGGTTGCCCCTTCAAGATTTGAAACGTGTTCTTGGGGTAATGGAAAGAGTACTGGGTTTGGAGCCAGAGGGTCTGGGTGAAGTTCCAAGTTTTGCTACTTGCTACCTGTGTGACCTTGGGTAAGTCATTGAACATGTCTGTGCCTCAGTTTCCTCACCTGTAAAATGATAGCGTTGGATGATCTAGCTTAGTTTTTTATAACTGTGCTTCATGTGGATATTGGCTTCTTTTCCTCAGCTTTCTCAAGCCTGCCCACGTGAGACAAGATCTCTTCACTCTCCAGTCTGCTCGTAGAGGGTTCCTGGGCAATTGCTGTTTTGTCCACTCCTGAATTCAGTGTAAACAGTCCCTGAAACTGGAAAAATGTGTACATGGAAAGAGGATGAGGCAGAAGAGCTCCCCAGGTTGGGGCAAAGTAGAATTAAGGTAGCATAAGTGACAATTAAAAAAAATACAGCTGCCCTGCCTGCTCTTGCTGTGACCAATAGCCAGGGCTGATTCCAATGAGAGGTGGTTTAGTGTAGTAGAAAGTGCTAGCCTTGGAGAGAAACATGGCTTCTAATCCTGCCTCTGCTTGCTGACAAGAGAGAGAAAGAGAGAGAGGGGAGATAGAGACAGAGGGAAGGAAAGGAGGAGGGAGAGTGGGAAAAGGAACAGGAAGGGGCAAGGAAGAGGGAGCAGAAAGAGGGGAGACAGATAGACACAGACAACACACAGAGGTGAAGACATAGACACAGAATAATGAATGTTTCCTATCTTTGTGGAAGTACTTTTAACTTCTGGCCACTAGAAGAGACACAGATTATCTCCTAGGAAATCAGTAACTAACTTTTTGAAAAAACAAAACAAAACAAAACAAAACCAAAAACTAAAATTAGAAGATTTTATGAGGTACTCTATGCTTGGCAAATTCATCAAATCTGGCACAAAACTGTGTCATACCCACTAATATCAGTGAGAACTAGAAATCTAGATTTTACTTTAAAAGTTAAACTATCCACTAAAGGGATGAGTTAAAAGACATCAGTGACACATAAATGCTCCAGACCCTTTAATTCCAACAGGAAAAACCTGCAGATTCTCTGCCTCTCTTTAGAAGAGAGGCTACACCAAAAAGTGGCTAGACAGCCTTAGAGTGAGGAAGATCAGAGTTTGAGCCCCACCTCTGGATTAGCCCAGACCAGATCACTTAGCCTCTCTGCCTTGGGCAGTGAAGACTTTAAGTTGCAGAGGAGGTGGTTATCAACTCTAGTAAAGGGAATTTCCTTACCTGGAGTTCCCTATGCCAGGGAAATCAGAGGTCCAAGTCGTATGTTTATCCTTATCAGTTTCCATGTAAAATAACTGCCACCATCACCACCAAAAATAATAAGGGCAGCTAGAATAATTTGTGGACCACTCCACCTAGAAGCGCTCTCCCTAACTGTCCCTCAAACAAACTCTCCCTGCATCCCATGAGTATGACTGATGACTTGTCTTCTCAGGGTTCTAGCAATAACCACGAGGGGTCGTGGGGGGCGGGGTTCCCCTAATACTGTTGCTCACAAGCCCCCACTGATACACTCACCACTGGTTACCAGTCAGCCAGTCAAGCTTAAATAGATTTTAGAAATGGGGGAAGGGAAGAACAAAGGAAGAAGATAAACATGTAAATAGCCCCCACTACGGGCCTGGTACTGACCATGTTAAGTGTTTTTGTTGTTTTTACAAATAATATTCTCATTTGATCCTCATAACAATCATATGAGAAATCTAAATTCACTGAGGTTGAATAATGTTGTTTCAGAACGTCCCCACAGGCCTGAGGCTCCATTTCAAGGACGTGCAGAATGTAGGGGTAAGTGGGCTCCGTTTTAAAGTGCAAGTGACTGGGGGATTACTCAGAAATCTTGGTTGCTCTAAGTCCTTTTCTGGCTCTAAATACTTTTCCTGAAATTTTCCAAAGCCCATACTATCATCCTCTGGTCTAGGATGGGGAAGGGGAGACCAACTTACCCTCCTGACTGCCTAGTGATCCTCTCTCCAAGGCTTAGCTAGAAGTCTTCAAGCTAGAACAACACACTGTTGTAATATTTCATTCTGACCTGACTTGTTTTACCCAAGCCCCACACTGTGTGATCAACCAAAGGAAATCATTTCCTCTTTGGTCACTTACTTCATCTAGTAGCTCAAAAGCATCTCAGCCGTCCTTTGAGTGCTTGTGCAAGCTTATGCCTTTGATCAGATTGCTTCAGTAGAGACATCTGGGTCTAGTTCACACCTGGTTCATATTCCCTAATTGATTGAGTCCTGAGCTTTTAGTAATTACTGGGCTTTAAGGTTTGCAATGCACTTTAGACATATTATTTTAGTTGATCTTCACAACAGCACCATGAGGTGGAGTCTCTTATTATCCCCATCTTACAGATGAAGATGTTGAGTTTGAGGGAAGGTCTAATAACTTACTCCAGGTTACAAAGATAGTCAGTAACTGAGGTAGGTTTCAAACTCATGTCTTTCTGATTCACAAGCCCAGGGCTCTAACCACTGCCTCTATATCTTATCTGCTTCTATAAATATGGCATAGTAAAGAACTGACTCAAGTCAGGATTCAAGTCTTGCTTCTGACGCGTTCTTGGGACCGTTTGAAAGTCCCCTAAAACCTTTCAGGGCCCTAGACTATAAATGACAGCTGATTGGCTGATCAGCATTGGCAGAAGAATTATCTGCTCGAATAGTTCCTCCATACTAATGAAATCATAGAAAAAGGCAAACACACAAGTCATTGATAGATCTCCACTGTTGGAATTAGGGGAATTGATCCTGGCTCTGCTATGTATAAATTGTAAAACCTTGGGCAAATAATAAACCTCCCTGGGCCTTAATTTTCTCACCCTTAAAATAGGAGTTTGGGCTAGATAATCTTGCTGAAAACCTAGGATGCTACAATGCTAAGAGATCCAAGCAGCTGTTTACATGGTTCTTTTTATTGTTGGTTGTTTTGCAGTTATCCTCTGGACATATCTTAGCTTGAATATAGGTAACATTTTCCCCCTGAGAGATGCGTCCTGATGGGGCTTGTCTAAGGTCTGTGTCAATTCCACCATCACTATGATTTTATCGTTATTTTGGCCAGGAATTAACCTTCCAAGAAAGACTTTTGGTTGTGAGCCCTTTTCAAGTTTTTCTTTGGAAGTGGAGACTTTTTTCATTCTTTGAGGAAATGTTAAGGCCACACTATGATTCCTAGGTTTGGGCAGCACTTTGTACTTTGCCAAATTGTGTTAGCATCATTAGGGGCCTTGGTGATCACCTAATTCAAACCCATCCTTTTACTGGAAAAAAAATAACTCCCTTATATGTTACCTCCTTTTTGTCATTGGCAGGACTAAAGCAAAGTCCACCAGTTAGAGAAAGGAATTATGCCAACCTAGAGTTTACCTCTAATCAACTTGGTTAGGAAGTGAGAATTTTTCTTTGTTATGTGACAGGAGGTTTACTATACAGTTTCTCCCCCTCCCCCTTCCTCCCCCCAGGGTTTCAAATCCAGAAATTCCCATGAGTTACATAATAAAGAAGTATTAATTTTATGTTTTTTTTAAAGAGACATTTACTTTGAGTACTGAAGAGGAAAAACTCATGACTAAAAATATTATGTGAAATCAAAACACGTCCTTTGATATACAACTTACTATTTCCTATTTTAAAGACATCATTCCAGGGGAAAGCTGTCCAATTCATCCACCTTAGAGTGTTTTAAAGCTGTCTCAGCCTAAAATGTATTAAATCAATTCATCAATTTGAGTACCTGTATTGAGTGTTATGGGGTATACATATGGAACAAGGCAAAGGTCTTGCCCACAAAGAACTTAAAATCAGATGGGAGAATGAAATAGCAATGAATGAAAAAGCTTTCATTAACTGGTTATTATGTACAAAGCACTGTGCTGAGCACTGGGGAAAAATGAAATAGTCCCTGCTCTCAAGGAGGTGACATTCTAATATAATGTTACAACATGATTATTGTTGTGGTCATCATTATAATTAATATATGAAATACAACGTGACATTCAAGATAATGATTCAAAACAGCCACAGAAGAGATATTACAAGGTGGCATACTAATCATTACCTAATACTTTGGCAGACAGTTGCCAAAAAAGTTGAGAAGATAAAAGGTAATTTTAGACTGGGGTGGCCAGTTATTATCTGCTATGTGATGCGTACCATACACATAAAACTTTGTTCATTCCCTTTTGAGCTATGGTTTGGCTTTGAAGGTAAGTCACCCAAACTGTCATTTGACAGTTATTAAATATTTATTAAATGCTTTCTCTGTGCCAGGCACTAAGGGCTGTGGCTACAGTCCCTGCCCTCAAGGAGCTCACAGTCTAATGAGAGAGACAACATGCAAATAGTTGTGTATGTAGAGGATATAGGCAGTATAAACTGGCGATGGTCAACAGAGGGAAGAAACTAGGGACTTTCTCTGGGACTCATAGGAAGATGACAGGCAGAGATAAGAAGAGAGAGCCATACAGGTGGCAGGGACAGCCAGAGAAAATGTCCATAGTCTGGGGATGGAGTGTCTTTTGTGAGGAACAGCAGAAAGGACAGTGTCACTGCATCATAGGGAGGAGTAAGGTGTGAGCAGACAGATATGGAACCTGGAAAGAGGCCAAGTTATGAAGGTCTTTAAAGAACAATTGGAGGATTTTGTATTTGATCCTCCAATATGTGTGTATCTAGCATGTATCTAGTTCAGTTCAGTCAGTATTTATATGTGTCCATATCATGCTGTGTTCTGTGAAATCAAGACACCATCCTTGCCCTCAAGAAGTTTGCAGTCAAGTAGGATGAGATGTACATAAATGACTATAATATAAATGAGAGAATGATTGTGTTCAATAAAGGCCGGAGTATCTGGAGAGGTCACGCCTATCTTTGGGAACAGAAGGAGGCATCATGAAGAAAATAGAAAGTCTTAAACCTACATGGTATCCTTAATCTTCATTTGTATCTGCCAGAAGCAATTATTGTCAAAATGTAAAACAGAGAACAAGTAACACCTTATTTGAAGAGTCATTTACAGTTTATCTAACATCTTGGTAATGGTCTTCATCGATATCTCATGAGCACTTGATCTGAGACTTGAAGGGAGACAATTTCACAAGGGGTGAAATTCTGACAGGGGTCAGGAGAAACGAGGCCATTCGAGGTCTAAGAAGTAGACTTGGAGATTATCAGAATTGAGTTGAGATTTGAAGGTACAGGAATAGAGAAGATTGGTGAGGGAGAAAGTGTGGAGACAGAAGAGAAGAAGCCCTGGGGAAACCCCTCATACTGAGGGTGTAGGAGGAGGAAGAGGAAACAATGAAGCATACCCAGTAAGAAAGGAGGTGGAAAGAAGAATGTCATACAAGTCAGTGGAGGATCACAGATCATAGGTAGGAGAGGACATTTGGTCCCACCCCCTCATTTTATATGTCAAATCAAAAGGCATTTATTAAGCTTTTATTCCATGTGAGGATCGTGAGGCTGAGGGGGCACAAGTGCCTTCCCTGAAGTAGTAGGATTTGAACTGATTTCCTCTGATTCCAGACTTGGTGTTCTTTCCACAGTTCCAAGACAGAGTCAAAAAGAAGGTCTGTGCCCACATGGGGAGGTGGGGGCGGGTGGTTAATAACATCAGATATTGCAGAAAGATAAAAAAAAGAATGAAGAATAGAAGAAAGCATTGAGTTCTGCAGCTGGGCAGTCAGTGATGACCTCACTTTCAGTAGAGCTGAAGGCGTGGAAGCCAGATCACAGGTCGCTGAGGGAGTGGATGTTGTCAATGGGTCCCCTCTTTCTGGAAGTTTGTCAATGAACGGGGGAGTGGGGAGCTAGACTGTTGCTTGAGGGAGAAGAGAGTCAAGTGACTGGTTATTTTTAAGGACAGGGAGAACTGAGCGTGTTTGTAGGTAGAAGCAAAGGAATTTGCAGAGAGGGAGTGATAAGTGATAATGTTGGAGTGAGGCCCTAGAACAGATGGGGAAAGGAGGAATGGGCTCAAGGGGTTGGTTTAGAAAAAGAGAAGGTTCAGTATGTCCTTTGTTTCTATGAAGTGAAGAGTATAATTGAAGTTTCTTGAGGGCATGAATCATTCTTTCATATTTTCCCCAGTGTTTATCAGTGTCTGGAATGTGGTAGAGGCTTAATAACTGTTTAATGTTTGATAAGGGAGCATGGGATAATTTTGAGATACAAATATAAAGATGAGAGATGAAGAAGAACAAATCAGATCAGAGGGAGAAGGGAGACTATAGGTATGCTCTCTGATGGAGGAGTGATTGAAGAAGTTGTGCCCTATGGATGTGATGGAATTCTGTGTTGCTGTAATGAGTTGATTTCAAAGATATATGGAAAGATTAATGAATGGATGCAGAATAAGAAAAACAACATATATTATAGCATCAATAACATAAAACAAGCAATTTTGAAGACTGAGGAACAAGTAAAACAGTGGCATGGTGTAAGGATGAACAACTTTGAAAGATGTAAAAGTTCTGATCAATACAAGGACTATCGATGATTCCAGAGAACCAGTGATGTCTCTTCTCCTGCCAGAATGATATGGTTAGAGCACACAGTGACACACATAGATTTTTTTATATAGTCAACATGATTTTGTTTGACTATGCTTGTTACAAGAATTGGCTTTCTTTTTTTCCAATGGGGTGAGGGGTGGGAAGAAGAGGAAAAAAATATTTGTATTAAAAGAAAATCAATTAAAAATAGACAGGGAAGGATGCTGCAGATGGAGAATTTTACATGTATTTGCAGGTGAGGACACAACATTGTCAGATTTGCTTCATTCTTTTACTTTGTTATAAGAGACCACTCATGGAGTGGGGGTGATTGGGAAATGTAAAACTTAAAAAAAATAGGACCCAAAGGAACTGTCATATTAATATGCCATCATTTTTTTTAAATTGCTTTTATATCCTCAAATACCCATAAGAGTGTCTTGTATGCACTAGGCACTTAACCTATATTTATTAAGTTTATTATATTGCCCAAAGTTAGATAGAACCAGGGTTCAAACTCAGTTTCTATGATTCTGGGTCCATTGTTTTCCTCACCACGTCACATTGCCTTCAGTATTCTTTGTAAAGATTGACAAAATCATTTGCTGAGAAGGTATTGGGGACTTTATGTTAATTTATTGATGTGAAGGGATATAAAGAGAAAGAAGATTTTGAACATGTACTGTGGGAAATATTATAAGAAATCAAAAAGAAGTGAATAAAAAATGATTGCCATGTAACAGGGTGGGGCCAAGGGGAGGTTAGAAAAACAAACATTTTTCAGTGGAACCAGTCTACATGGTTTTGCGACTTCTCCAGTAGCTGAGAATAGGGAGATTGGATGATTTAGCTATTTAGTGACCTCAAAGGT
>WOXC01009918.1:0-108324 GCA_011680675.1 Gymnobelideus leadbeateri
GCCAAGAAACTTTTAAAGTCGCTCTTTAAAAGTCTCCGACATATAAGCAAGGATCAAACTACTTGCAGATAAAATAAAGTTGATTGTGTTCCTATAATTTCAAACACAGAAATTTAACTTGCTATCTAGTAATGATTAAATTTTCATCTTTATTTACCCCGTTTAGATTTTAATAATGGATAAGTATCTAGATTTTTCTCTCCAGTAGACAAAAATATCTGTGACATCCTGGGCATAGTTTTTTTCTGCCTTTATAAGCCTGTGTTCACCTGTTCCCTGCATAAAGAATGTCTCCCCTACTTTTCTGGAACTCATTTTAGACATTTTATCCTTCAAACTAGCATAGTGTTTTGCACAAAGGGAGAATTTTAAATTATCTCTCCTGGATCTATTTTCTAGGTCAGTGGTTTTTCCCATGAGATATTTCACATTGCCTTCTATTCTTTCATTTGTTTGGCTCTATTTAACAGCATTTTGATTTCTCATAAAGTCACTAGCTTCCAGTTGCTCCAATCTAATTCTGAAGGAATGATTCTCCTCAGTGAGCTTTTGAGATTCTTTTTCCATCTGGCAAATTCGGCTTTTTAAGGCATCATTGCCTTTTTGAGCCTCTTTTTGCCATTTGAGTTAGTCTATTTTTTAAGGTGTTCTTTTCCTCAGTCAGGCTGTTGACTCTCATTTCATACTTTTCTTGCATCTTTCTCATTTCTCTTCCCAATTTTTCCTCCACTTCTCTTATCTGCCTCTTAAGGTCCTCTATGGCCTGTAACCAGCTCATATTTTTCTTGGAAGCTTTTGGTGTAGGAGTTTTGACTTCACTGTCTTCCTCCTGTTCCATACTTTGATCCTTTTTATAGCTAAAATAGGAGTGTAAACTTGGGTTGCTCTGTTTATGTTGCTTCCATTGCCTGCTCATGTAGCCACTCAGTTACTTGACTTCTGGGCTTTTTGACACAGTAGGACTCTGCCATCAGCCAGGGGACCTTCTTACCAAACGCTGGGGTTTTCTCAGCTGTTGGAGGTTTTAGTGGGTGCCCTGTCTGAAGCCTCCACATGCTCTGGCAAGCTGGTCACACACCCTAGGACCTCCACCCTAAACAGCAATCCAGATCCAAGCAGGTTAAAGCAAGAGCGATAACCCTCAAACTGGTTGCTTGGTCCCCCTAAAGTCTGCAGGCCAGGGGCTGAAGGATTGTTGGGGATGCTAACTTCTGCAGATGTTTAAGATAATACATAAAGAAATAATGTAAAAGATGATCATATTCTCCAAGTTGAATAATCAAAACATATACCTAAGACATATATAATGATAGAAAAATACATTAAATTTATTACATTCTTCATCTTTTTCAGAATACAGGAACAAAATTTTAGCATGAAACAACCAATACTTTTAAAGAAACAAATCACACACTTCCATCAGACGAAACAGATAAACATAATAATTATACAATATGAATTTATTTGTAATATTTATAATTTTATAACTATAATTTATAATATAAAATTTTATAATAAACTATAAATCATGCCTAAAATAAAATAGAACAGGAAAACTTTCCTTAACAGTGAAAATAATTTAGAGTGTTTCTTGACATCCTATATTCTTACCTACATAAAATAACCATTTTGAGGGGGGGACTTACCTGACTGAGTGACAACTACTTCAAACTGTAGTAGTTCAACGGAATGGCAGTTCCAATCCTGATGTGATGAAGTGAGCCATTCCATAAGTTCATCCATATGCTGCTGATAGAGATCTAGGGTCCCATCACATTCCTGCATCAGAGCTAATAATTTCATTGTCTCCTGAACCTGTTAAATATAAAGGCTTGGAAGTAGTCCCAGTTTTTAAGATTAGGAGTGACATTAAACAACAGATTCACCAAAGTGATTTTTTTTCTTTATTTAACTCTTTCACCTCTTCAGGGACTCTAAAGTAAAAAGGACTTCAGTCAGTTTCTAAAGCTGGGGGCAATGCATTAAAGATGTTCAACGGATAAAGCAGGCCTCCTTTTAACTTGCACCTTTTCCTCAGGGTTTAAAAATATTAGGAAGTATTCAAGTCACCCTTATGGTAGCTCCTTGGTGGCCTCACCCAGTCTGTTTTTCAAAACCTGCTTCTTAACTTGATGGCTGTTCAACTTCCTCCTCTGTTGCTTCTAGGCATCATATATTTCTAGAGTCTATCTTTTGCCAGTATTTATGGCCCTATCAGTGTGACAACCTGTCTCCTAAGATATATGCCCTTTAGGAAGGTTGTTTGTAAAAACAGAAATGAAACAAAGTTTAAACAGGCACCAAACAGGTGAGAGAATGCAATGAGATTCCTAAAATACAAAGTTTCAAGTGGGACAAGAAAGGTCTTAAAAATTCTCTCTGAGGTCTCACTGTGTCATCCTAATGGCAGAAAAACGAGATTTTAGAGAAAAACTGCCTAAGGTCAGTCAGGAAATAGAGAAAAATAATAGGGAAAAACACGCTTTTCAGTGTGAAAACAGCAGATGATTAAAACAGGGAAAATGACATCTCATTTCAGTAAATCCTTCTGATTCTGACAGAACTCAAAGTCTGGAAGAAGTTTAGAGGTTAGTGTGTATCTATGTGTGTGTCTATATGTATCTGTGCACACACATAAGCAATGAAGAAAAAATAATTTTGCAAAAATGGGTCACAATTGAATGGGGAAATAACAGTATCATTTTCTTCTCTAGACATTCAGTCTAAATGTAAGTACTTTTTTTTTTAATGAAAACTTAAATGCACAGAATAAAGTTTATAGCAGCTTTTCTTTTTTGCATGCCTCTTTTGCAAAAGACTCCAAAATTAAGACTCCAATTTAATTTCGTCTTCACTCTTAGATACTAAAATAAATTGGCAGTTGGAAGCTATATAAAATTCTATGTATACCCTAAGGCCACATCGTGAGTGACTCATTCCAAATGTTCTAAATTCTTTAATCTTTGCTTCAGTTTGAGTCATGTGTGCCTGAGGCTTGAAACTCAGGATCAGGAAAGATTTATAGAAGACAGTTCCATTTCATTTGGAGAAATAATAATCTTTCTAGTAGTAAGCGTCACCTTGTCAAGAGGCAATGAAGGGAGTTCTCAATTAAACTCACCTTTTCACGAAGGCCTGTGGCACCTGAGACAGCCATGACTGTAACCAAAACTTCCATGAGCTGCAAACTTGATTCTTTACAATCTTTCTGACCCACCTGGAGTAATGCTTGTACACAACAAAGCAACTGCTCCATATAATGGCTCTATAAAAAGAGTGTAAGTAATAAAATTAGGCATTTAAAATCATATGTGACAGCTTAGTTTAGGTCATATGATCAGGCAGGAGTCATAATCTTCTCTGATTCCTCATCAGTAAAATGAGGGAATTATATAATTAATATTAATATAATTATATAATTATAAAAACAATTAATTATATAATTAATATGATATAATAATAAAGTTGATAACATCACTTTCCAGATTAAAATCCTGACTTTATTATTATTACAGTGGCTCAATAAATGCTGTTGGTTGAATGAAGGACAGCAGAGAGTAGTGGGAAAAAAACTGCTGGACCAGAATTTGGGGATATTTGGATTCGAAGTTTCAGCTTTTTCACTAGATTTTAGCATTGGATAAATTATTAAAGTTTGTTAAGGGCCAGTTTTTTCCTCCATAAAATGAGACTAGATAATATGAGCTTGCTCTAGAATCCTATTCTAAAAATATCAACAATTGCTGTGTACGTAATGCTTTAAGTCCAAAAAATGCTTTAAATATGTATGATCTCATTTGATTTGATCCTTCCAACAATGCTATGAAGTAGGTGCTATAATATACCCAGATAAAGAAACTGAGGCTGATGGAAGGTATGTTTGCTGGAAGTCACATGGCTAGGAAGTGTCTGAAGCAGGATTCAGACTTAGGTCTTCTTAACTCCATATTTGACATTCTATCTACTATATCACTTGCCCACCCTTCAAAGTAACTATAATAATCACGGTAATTAAATTTAAAAATTCAGTAGCACAAAAAATCATTTGCTTTGGCCATTTCTCTCCATGAAAGCATGCTGCATTAAACAGTAATAAATCAATACTGAAGCACACATCAAATTAATGCTGTATACAATGACAGGGCCAGAATCTGGATGGAACATCAACCTTAACCCACAAAGCAGACCTGTGGTAGAATAAGGAACTTTGAGGCTGGTTGCAGGTTTGGATATGGGATTACTAGAAAAATTTGCCCATGCTTTTTTTTTTTTTCTATTTTAAGCTTTATTTTCCCCTTTTGATTTGAATTATTATTTGCCCACACATAACTTTGTCTGATTTTCTTTAATCTCACAATAATGCTTTTCAGGTCCTGACATAAGAAAAACTGTGGCTTACTTGAATGGCTATCAAATTATAAAGTAAGAGGAAATAAATCCAGTTTTCAAAAAAGTAAATGCCACTGTTGCTTTGGTTACAGTGCTTAGTTACATGAAAAGATTTAAGGGCTTATGAAATATACATACTTTATACCTATGTAATGGGAATGGGAATTTGGAGATCTCCCTGCCCCTTAATAGACTAGGGGGGAGTTTAAAGACCTCCCCTGCTGTGAAAGTAAACTCTGCCCCCTGATAGGCTGAGTGTGGTCACATGGTGCCTGTGGTAGAGGGAATTTGCTAAGGTGTAGAGGAGAGCCCACAGGAAGCTTCCCTGCTGTGAAGACAAACTCTATCCTCTGATAGGCTGAATGTGGTCACATGGAGCCTGGGGTGGGAAGAGTTTGCTGAAGGGAAGCAGAGCCCACAGGAAGATGGTCAGAGCCAGTGAGATGGTGGGGGAGAGAAGATGCTCATTAAGGAGATGGAGAGGTTTTTGAGTAGATATTGATCTTGTATTGGTTTGTCAGAAGGCTGAAGGCTGCTGTGGCTCTCAGTGTTATTATGGCTTATGAATATCTTTGGTACTATGATGGAATTGGCTACTGGTCTGTGGATTGGGTTTTCTGCTGTCTAAATAAATGCTTCAGTTCTATCCTCTATCTGGAGAGTTTGGTATATTTTGTGATCAAACGTCATGCGATACTTATAGTCATGGTCTTTATCGTGATTGTAGGTGTGGTAAATATTGCATTGGCACCACAACTTTATATATACATGCAAACACAAAATATACATGAGGTTTCCATCGGTGAACATCATCATTTGAAAATGAATAGATCAAAAAATATCTTTTGGGTGAAAGCAATTATATATTTTTTAAAAAATCCTCGTTTCTCCAAGCTGAAATAATAATGTTTTAATCAGTAAATTTTCAATATTTTCACAGGAAGAATATTTGTGTATTAAGGGAGGTATCTGAAATTGTATAAGACTTATATACTCAGAGTCTGTGTACAAAGGAGATAAAAGAAAACTATTGTTTTTCTCTTAGTTAAACTGGAATAAATGTTTATGTTATCATACAATTTTTGTATTTCACTTACCTGTCCCTAAACAAACAGATTTCAAAGAAAAGGATCAAGTTCCATTCTTTCAGCTAAGCCCCAGGTGCAGGACTTGGCTTGAGACCCCTGAGAAAGTGCCTTTTACCAAAATTTACACTTAGAACCAAGGATAAAGGGCCCTCTGACTGGGCCCTCCATTTAAAATGTACCTCTATGAATTACTAAGGTTTTGTTTTTATATGAGAACTTCTGTTTTCAGTTTTCTCTAAAACACTTTGCTTCACTTACATGAAATAAATTAGCTTTCTGGGAGCACTGCTTTCCTTTTTTAAAAAAATCTCATTACAAAATGCTTGGGCCTTTGGTCTAGCTTTGAAACAGAACTGCTTTGGACCAAGCTATCACAGGGCATTTGAACAGCCTTCTTTTTTCCATGCAAAATACTAAGTTTTGTTTTAAATGGATTAGAAATTTATATCCATATTTAGTGATCCTGTCTCCTCAATATTCCTTGAGAATATCTGAGTGTCAAAAACAAATTGGCATAATTAAGTGATGAAATTAAAGTTCTAAAGAGCCAACATAACATTTTCTCTGACCTTGAAGATTATAATTTCTGATTAAATTTGGGAGGAAACCAACATGATATAAAAAGTATATTTTTCCTGATAAAAAGTTTTTAATGCAAGGCATTATTTTTGACACCTATGAAATTTATAAATTGTATACTTCCAGAACATTTTAGAAAGGGCAAGAATTTGCAGTTCTTAAAGGTAGACAAGAGAATCAAAGGATTAAAAACAAACAAAAAGACAACCTACAAACAATAGCAAAGCAAGATCATATGATCTACCTGAGCACTTTAGTCTATGTTCAGGGTAAGCTGTCTGAGAAAAGTTGAAAAATTAATGATTCATGCTATAGCATTACATGGCTGAAACAGATTCTTTTCATGTTTAACAAAAATCATTAAAATGTACTCCAGTGTTAGTATTTCAGAAAATGAGACTGGTTAAAAGATTTGATGGCCATTACATAATAACAATTCGGTAAGAAATGGTTACCTTGCATTACTTAATGACTACTTTTTATCCAGTATAATCAGGCACAAATGTCATATTTGTATGGCGTAGTCTTAACATACAGCGGAAAAACTGACAAGTCATTCTCTCAATTGACAAGGCCAAGGCATATCATAAAACTGATCCTACACATAGATTTTTAGGTATTAAGTGTATCACACTTTAACAAAAACAAAGCAATTTTTTCAACTGAAAGCAACTACGAATTACCTATAACCTAAACTGTTCCAGCTTAGGTTATGACATATTAAGGATAAAATTTAAAATTAAGCAGATTCACAATAACTAAATACACATCTTTTAAGAACTGGTTAATTTGTCAGGCTTGCTCATTTTAAACACGTGGTATATTAATTTGGATAACGAAAAAATGTAAAAGTGGTGTAGTTAATTGGTTAATTTACATTAAATACAATTTGGAGTAACTAGGTACAGGCAAAGATTTGTCACCTAATCTTACAATAGTGGTTCAAATTGGAAGTTAGCTATGACTATGGTGCTGTCTATGTAATTTTGAGTATGCTCAGATTTTAGGGATGTAACTTTCTTCATCTGTAGAATGTGAATACAGAAGTAGGTTCTTAACATTTCCATATAGATGTTGTGGACATAAAGAAGTTGCTCCTTGAAGGCAGAGACTGTCTCATTTTTATCTCTGGATCCCAGTAACTCAAACATGAGAAGGTACTTAATAAATACTTAATTAGCATGTTAATAATAAATCATGAATCATCTTAACCCAGTGCCACACTGTAGAAATATAGATTGATCCTCAGGTTTTGCAGGATATGTCAGCAGAACACAGTGTCTGGAAAGTCCTAGCAAGTCACTTATGAACTCTCATTTGAAGGCTAGCTATGTGTGAAGAGGCTTCTCACCAGAAAGCTGACTACTAGTTGAAGAGTGTTATGGATCTAGCAATTCATACTATATAGACAGGTCTTCAACGTGAATCATGAATATTTCTAGCCAGAAGAAACCTCATAAGTCATTTAGTTCAAACCCCCTTATTGCACTGATAAAGTGTAGGGATGTGAAAAATAATGCCCATAAAAACAGAGATAGCAAGTGAGTCAGGAGTCAAACCCATATTCTCTGATTTCAAAGTCAGGCTTCTTTCACTTGTACTGTACCCATTCTTATGGGAGAGATAGGTTTAGATTTTATGCTGAAGAAGTCAGCATAAAATTAGGATAGATTTTATACTGATAAAGTCATGGAACTTTTAATATATCAATAAGGGCAACTAACATTTTTAAAATACTTTATATTTTTTTAAAAATTTTCTCCACAACAATTTGGTGAGATAGGTGGGGACAAGAACTATTATCCCTTTAATAGGCACAGAAAATGAGTTTTAGAGAAGTAAAGGGATTTGTGATCACTGCACAATACTTGTCCAAACCACAAGTTTTACACCTGACTCCAAATCCACTATTCTTTCTAAGACACCACACTGTCTCTGGTGAAAAAGCACCCTGATGCCATGGGTCACTAATGCCAGAGAGAACTCGTGGCCATGACATAGATCCAGTGTTAATGCTAAAATATTCCAATAATCATATTTAGATATTGACAAAATATATAGCAATACCACCAGATGCTTAACTCTGACATTTTCCCATTTCCCACCATTTTGTACATATTCTTACATCTTCGGATCCTTGGCAAATCTGTGTCTGTGATAGGTAGCTGGCAATGTTATTTAGATGAGGTTTAAGGGATTGTCTCGAACAGCCTCTAGTAACTGCAGCCAGGACCATAAGACAAGATGGACGAAGTGATTTTTTCAGGGCTGGCAAGATTAACTTCAGAAATACCTCAGGGCTGACAAATGTTCCAACCAACTCTGCTGATTTTATACACTGTAAGAGAAACCAAATATGTGAAAATTAAAAGGATTATTCTGAAAACACAAAGAGTAAACAACTTATCCAAGGGTTTTCCTTTTCTGCTCTAGACTGAATTCTGTCTGCTTAAATTCTGCACATCTGAAATGTTTCATCAATTAGCTTGTACCTGTTTCTACTCATCAAGTATTGATGAGCATATAAGCAAATATCTTTTTGGCACATAACTATAAAGCTCATAAGACAAATAAGTTTTTCCTCAAAGATCAGATAATTTTTATGAAAAAAGTCTAATTTATAGCAATAAAGGATATTTTTAGGGTAGTATAAACCTAAACTATATTTTCTAGATTTAATATTTGCTTCTCTTCTTCTTTCCTTCAACCTTCAAAGTAATATAAGAATGACTGGAAACATTTTATTCATAATTGTAATCACCCAATTTTTATTCTATCTTCAAACCACTGTCAAGAGAGCTTTTGAATTAGAATTCCAAATAAAACCTTCAGTAGGATAATGAAACACATGGCTCCTGGATAAGCATAATTGAGATTAAAAAATAGTAACCAAAAATTAGTCTCATAGTAGGTTTTGGGAGGTCTCAATTCACTTGCTTCATATTCCCATTCTTTCAACTAGCAGAAAACGCTGCTGATGGAACCCCTTTCCAAGTGGAAAAGAGAGTTGCATAACACAACAGCTAAGATCTGTTTAATATCTATTCCTTATTACACACCAAAAGCATTCTCAGTCCTTTAGAAAAGAAATTAAACTGTTGGTCTAGAGAGAATAAATGAGACCAATACTCTTAAGCCAAAAAGCAGATAATTATACCAGAGAAGAAATAAAAATTTTCACACAGAATAAGTAATTCAGAAGATGGGTGATCATCTATCATATTTTTACAAGAGAAAAGAAAATGAATGGAGGCAAAAAAATATAATCTTAGAGAAAGTTAACTATCCTACCAACAAAAAAGAAGAGCTCCATCTTCTTTGCAGAATCATATCATCTATGCCAAGCACACTAATTGAGGGGTGTTCCTCAAGACTCTACCCTGGTACCTCTTCCCTTCTCTATCATCTCCCTTTCTTCATCAGCTCCATGGGTTGAATTCTTCTCTCTATGCAGACAATTCTTAGATCTATCTACCCCTAGTCTTCCTCTTTGGTTCTACTACTGCACCAAAAATTACCTAGTGGACATTTCAAACTGGACATCCTTTAAGCATCTCAATGTCCAAAACAAAGCTTGTTATCTGTTCCTCCAGACCCATCTCTCTTCTGAACTTCCCCAAGGGCTCTCCAGGGCACCCTCACCCTTCTAGTCCCCAAGGTACATATCTTTGGTGTTCTCCCTGACTCTCCATTCTTACTTCACATGTACAAATAACTACTGAGTCTTGATGTCTTGGTCGCTAAATCTCTCTCAATGATCATATCTTTTTTTCTCTACTCAGAAAACCATCATGGGGGGGGTGGAGCCAAGATGATAGCACAAAGGGAGGAAAACTCCATGATCTCCCCCCATAACCAGCTCAAATACCTATAAAATATGACTCTAAACAAACTTTAGAGCTATAGAACCCACAAAGTGACAGAGAAAAACATCTCCCATTGAAGTCAGCCCGGCCGGCCTACAGGAAGGGTCCATCACAGCGTCCTGGGAGCTGAGCCCAGCCCCAAGTGAGCCTGCAGTTTTAGCCTCAGGACTGCCTCGAACAGGAGTAGCTGGAGCAGACTTTGGGAGAGTGGAACAGCTGTGGTGGTAACCAGAATTATCAACCCAGAAATGCCAAAGACAAAATAAAAGGTCAGTGTGGAACTCTGTTGGAACTGGGGGGCGATGGAGAATCATGGTCTGGCCCCTACCCCTGGGGCGAAAAGTGGCAGAGGTGCAGTGGCCCTATAGCTGCCGCCACTGTGTGGCTGCTTCAGAGCTCCGGGCTACAGATTGTAGGGGGAGCAAGCAAACCATTCAGAGGGTAATCACTTGTGCTTTAACCTGCTTGGATCTGGATCACTATCTTGGGTGGAGGTCCTGGAGTGCGTGACCAGGTGCCAGAGTCTGTGGAGGCGGCAGAGAGGGCACCCCACTATAATAGCTCTGGCAGCTGCAAAAATACCAGCAATTTGGGACAAAGCTCTCCTCTCTGGAAGCAGAAAGCTCAAAAGTCAAGTAACTGTGTGGCAACATAAGCAACCAAAGGAAACAAAGCAAGCACTGCAATAAAACCTTAGATTCCTTCTGGGGGGACAAAAAAGGATCAAAGCATGGAGTTGGAGCAAGACAACAAATTCAGAGCTCCTGCACCAAAAATTCCAAGAAAAATATAAATTGTTTACAGGCCATGGAGGGGCTCAAAAAGGATTTTGAAAATCAAGTAAGAGAAGTGGAGGAAAAATTGGAAAGAGAAATGAGGATGCAAGAAAATCAAGAAAAGAGAGTCAACAATCTGACTGAAGATTACATTATATATATATATTATAGTGGGATTATAAACTATAAACAGCTATTATTGTGGCAAGGAACCTCAAGACACAAATCCAGAGGAAAACGACTCCAAAACTTCTACAGGCAAAGCCTCAGGAAAAACACAGCTCAAGCATAAGCTCAACTAGAATTCCTGGAGAAGATGAAGCAAGAGATGAAGAATTAATAAAATACTTTTATAAATGGAATGAGAGCACTTGAGTAGCAAAATTGGAAAAGAAATGAGAACCATGGAAGAAAGACCTGAAAAGAGAACTAATAGCTTGGTAGAAACTAGAAGTATAAAAACTTGCTCAAGAAACAAACTTCTGAAAATCAAAATAAACCAAATGATTACACGAGACAAGGAATATTAAAAACAAAGACAATGTAAGATATATCCTAGCAAAAACAACTAACTTGGTAAAAATAATCAAGGAGGAAAGAAAATTAAGAATCACTAGACTATCTAAACACCAAGATTAAAAAAAAAAAAAAGGTTAGATATTATTTCTAGAAATCTTGAAAGAAAACTGCCCAGATCTCTTAAAAGCAGAGGGCAAAGTGGAAATTAAAAGAATATAACAATCGTCTCCTGAAAGAAACTCCAAAATGAAAACTTTCAGGAACATCACAACCAAAATCCAGAGCTTTGAGGTCAAAGAAAAAAAATTGAGCACTGCAAGTAGCTAGAAAGAAAAATACAAATATTGAGAAGCCACAGCTGGGATTACACATAATTCAGCAGCCATGACTGTTAAGGTGTGGAAAACTATCTACCAGAAGGCAAATGATACAGTCTCACAAGTAAGAAGAACTTACCCAGCTCAAATCAGTATAAATGGGCTTTTAATAAAATACAGGTCTTCTAAGCATTCCTCATAAAAAGACCAGAGCTGCAGAAAAACTTGGAAACAGAAGAGAAAGGGGAGAAGTGGGGGAGAAGGATTTAAAAGGAAGGAATTAAGGGAGGAATTAGTCCTAAGGAAAACCAATTAAGAATATACAAAAATAATTATAGCTTTTTTTTGAGGTGGCAAAGAAAGGGAATCTGAGGAGGTGTCCATCAACTGCAAATAGATGAAAAAGCTGCGGCATATAAATTGACTGAAGAGTACTCTGCAGTAAGAAATGATGACGATTCTGAAAATTTGGGAAGCCTTGTATGAAATGATACAGACTGAAGTGAACAAAACCAGGTGAAAATTTTATTTAATAACAAGAGGGTAAAAGAAAAAAACTTTAAAAGAATTAGGAATTCTTATCAGTGTAATAACCAACCACTACTCCAGAAGACTAATGATAAAACATGGAACCTGCTTCCTAACAGGTGAAGGAGTCAGAATGAAAAATGAGACAAATTCTTTTGAACATGGTCAATGGGGAAATTTGTTTTCACTATGTGTTTGTGATGAGTTTTGTTTTTCTTTTCTTCTCAATTGGGGAGGGGGCGAGGGAAGGAGTATGAGAAGGTGGTTTTTTACTGAATGAAAAATAGCAGTGTCAAATGAAGGTCATGAGGGATAAAGATTGAGAAAAGATGATTTGATATGGAGATTAAAAGGTAACTTTGGAAAGAGCAATTTCAGTTGAATGATGGGCTCAGAAGCCAAATTATAAAGGTCTGAGGAATGAATGAGATGACAAGAAATAAATGACCCCAGAGGTTTGGCAACAAAGATAAGAACAACAGTTTTAAAAGAATGGTAGGGCCTATGGAAGTCGATTTCTTTTTTCAAGGATTAGGAGACCGGGGCACATTTAAAGGTAGTAGGAAAAGAACAAATAGGGAGAAGTTGTGTATTGGATTTGGGGGAAGAAGACAACTGATAAGGCAATCTGTTGAAAAGGGGGGTCAAAAGTATATTTAGAGAAGTTCGCCTTGTTAAACTGGTCTAAAGTATTAGCAGACTGGAAAAAAGGAGGAGAGAGGGAGGGATGATATCAGGGGATCATGAGATAAAGGGAAGGGGAGGAGAGGAAGCCCATGACAGATAGCTTCAAGGTTCTCAGTAGAGTAAGGAGTCAAGGCTCTCAGCTGAGAGGATGCCAGAGGCAGAAGTATGGAAGCCTTGAGGACTTCCTTTAAGAGCTTTAATCCCCATTATTCCCCTTCTTGTACTCTTCATGCCAGTTAAACCATATTGCTGTCTTCTCTAAAGCTGGCAGGCCATTTGCTGCCTTCATGCCCCGGCCCAAGTCATCAAGGGCACATAGACTGTACGCGATATCATTTCTACCTTTCTTAATTCTTTTTCTCCTTCATGGCTTGACTTAGGTCCTATACCCTCTATTCCAGATCTCAGCTAAAAACATTCTCTCCCTCCTCAAATTTTCCTCAAGCATCCTATCTGGTTTTCTACCCTGAACAAATCATATAGTACTTTATGTTATTATATATGTACATGTTATATCCCTTATTCCAAATGGGTACATAACTTAGATATAGAGGTAATCCTCTGTCTTTTATTTTATTCATTTGTAAATATTATTCTGAGATGGGTTCCATAGTCTTTACCAGACTGCCACAGGTTAACATGATACAAAAAAGGTTAAGAATCCTCGTTCTAGGTTGTATGACATTCCATGGTTAGTAAGACAGCACCTGACCTGTCTACTGACCATCTTTCATTCTTGCTTCACAACTAGTCCAAATTCTGATGCATTTTCTTTTTTTTTAATAGCATAAAGATTTTATTGGGTGGGGGCAGCAAGGGGGAGGAGAAGAATGGAGGGTACCTTTTTCTTTACCTGTCACATTTCCTACCCTTCCCTCCCATACCCTCACTGTGGCAGGAAGATAAGCTGAGCCAGCTAGTGATGTCAGGAACCCCTGATGATAATGAGTGGGGCAAAGAGGGGATAGATGGAGTCTTCTACAAAGTAAACTTGAGCAACCAAGACCAGGACCATCATCCTAGGAATGAATCCAGGATGGAAGAGCTGTTCCCCAACCCTGGAGGACATGGGGTGCCTGACTTAACTCTAGAACTAGCATCTGATTCTCAACAAGTTACTGTGGTTTCTTTGTGGCCCTCTCTATCTACAATGGTGTGCCACTCCTCTACCACCCCATCTGGTCCGGTTATTTTGGTAACAGAGACGTTTCTGAAGTGTGACTTGACACAGGCCCTTCTGTGAGACCTTGGAATCGAGATCCTTATCTTCCCTGGTTGTAGCATCAGGGGTCTCTGGCCACATCTCATCAAACCCACAGAAAGGCCTCTTGGAGTCCCAGTCTGGAGCTGCTTTGGGATAAGGGCGTCCCAGGTCACTCTTCCAGTCCTGGATGAAAATCCTAGCCTGGTGACTATCTGGATACTTGAGCAACGACTCCCGGATGGTCTCCCCCTCCCTCTGCCTCTCACCTGGGGTATCTGGCTCTGGACCTGGGAGCTCATGGGGGGTGGGTGGGTAGGGTCCAGGCCTCCATGTCTCTGAAAATATGGTTGAAATCCTGAATCAGTTTGTCAAAGCCAAAGTTATCGTGGAAAGGCATCTCCTCTCCAGGGCTAAAACTAAAGCCAAAAGTGAAGTCCTCAGGGGACCTGGGGCCTCCAAACCTGGAACCCCAGGAATCTCCTCCTCCTTCCTCCTCATCTTCATCATCGTCTTCCCTCGTCATCACTCCAAAGAAGGGATCACTGGGTCTCTGAGGCCCCAGGCATCCAAAAAATCCAAAAAAGCCCCAGAAAAGGTCAAACAGGCTCATCCCTCAGGCGGGCCTCAAAACATCCACCTCCCCATAACCCAAGGCCCAGGTGGGCACCCCTGATACATTTTCTTAATGACACAATTGCAGTCTACTTTGGAGTTCTTCTTGGAGATTGTAGTGTTAGATAATGAAATTTTAATGTATAACTTATTTTTAATATAATAGAGGTGGAATGAATGCCATTCTTACCTACATAATTAAGTGAAGGATGAGGAAAGAAAAGCACTTAGGAATTCTGGATTTCTCCTTAGCGGAAGATTTTTAGAAAGACAAAATAGCTTCATTCCAAATTATTCTGAATCACATAAAAATTTGAAATCAATTGAAAAATGCTACTTTGAAGATAGGCACTTGTATGAGTATGAAATATACACTCATTGATATGTATTACAAATGAAGTAAAATCAAATACTTTCATTTTAATTACAATTATTCTTTATCATGAAGATAATGCTATTGATTAATTCCCCTCTAGATTGTGAGCTCCTACAGGATAGGAACTATTTTTTGTCTCTTTTTGTATTCCCTGTACATGGCCCAAAACTTGGCACATAGTAGGCATTTAATAATGTTTGTTGACTGACTAAAAGTCAGCATTGCATAATAATATGCTATCAATATTGAGATTTTTTTCTCCCTGTAATGATAGATTTATACTGATTCATTTAGTGTCCTGCTGCTGTTTTTTCTTTGTTTTTTAAATATCAATGGCACAAATGTGTAAGCTGGCTTGCTGAGTCAGTGGCTAACTGTGTCTATGAACAGAGTAAAATCAACTGGTTCATATATGACTGAGTTCCCCATCAGAATACTGCTTTAATTAATTGAGCTAACTGGTTCTAGATGTTCAGCTACAAGGTCAGAAACCCAGTACAGAGATCATGTATTTAGGTTATATGACATTGTAATGGAAATGCAAATTTAAAGATCTTCCCTGCCCCTAGCTTAAGTGCACCTGGAGTCTGTGGTGGGAGGCTTGTTTTTCAGGAAAGCCCATACCTTGATACTTTGTGATTGGGCAGTGGGTCCAGAAGGTTGTTACATCCTCTGAGCCAGGAGAAGGCTATATAAACCCTGAGGAGAGGCTTTGCTTTGGGGCTCACTTTGAGAAGTGTTGTGTGATTTGACCAGATGAGACTCTGGGAAGCCGTTGTTGAGAGCCCCCCGGCTTTGAAAACCCAGATGTTGATGCTTCCCTCTCTGGTAACTGTGATTTGGTATTGATATAATGGTGGGACAGTTTGGAAGCCTGTCTGTTTGATCTGTAAGTTCTGTAACTCTGAAGTTCGGGGTGCTGACCTTTTTCCCCTGAACTAGGTAATGTATGTTTGTTTGATTAAAGTAAGCTTGTTAACCCATTTTGAGTTGCTTTCCTTTTGAAAAGCAGATCTAAGAACCTGTGTTGGCAGTCACCCTGCGGATATTGGGGTGCTTGCCGCTACAGACATCAATCTGTATGATAGCTAATCTACAGTCAATAATTTAAGTTCTAGCTTTTATAAGCTTTACTATATGCCAAAATTTTCAAAACTATCATAGCCAGGACTCCATCAATACTGGCAACTTTAAGAACACTAACAACTTCATTCTTAATCCTAGAGTGGAGGACAGAAACAGAATACAAAACTGAAATCCATATATATCTCCCTAATCTTCAATTTACCAAGCCCGTCAACAAAACACTTTTATCAAGAAGGAAAAGTGACTAATTTGGGGCTCACTTCTATTTTACACACTCACAAAATCACCAGTGAAACTGTCAAAAGGATAGAAGAAGGTAGGAAAAATAATCACTGTGCTATACTATAAATTAATTTTCACTGTGATATACTTTGAGTAAATCTTCATTTTCTTAAATTCTATGTAGAACAATGACTGCATATAGACTGGTCTTATCAGATAACTGGTTTGTAATCATTGTCAATAAATGTTGTCTTAAAAAAACAAAGAATAATTCCATGGATGTGTCTATGAATTATTTTTATATTAGAAGACAGCTAAAATAAAAGCCTAAATAACAGCATTCTAAAAAAAATTTTAGAGTGACCAAACTATTTTTATGCTTAAAGAAAAGTGTATTATAAAAAGTTTAACTTACATTGTTAACCACAGACTTTTCATCATCCGAGCAAGCCTGGTAAAGGGTTCTGAGCACTATTTCTAAGTGCTGTGTAATGTGATCTTCTGCGTGGAGTAATAAGACAGTCAGAAGCTGTGCTGATTTGACTCTATTTCCTACAACCCAGTCTGTTATATCATTGCAGATGGCTGGGAGAATTTTGGAGAGGTTTCTGAAAACAAGTTCCCGGCATCCCAATACAGGACGAGTCACTAGAGGAAAAAAAAATTTAAAAAAAACCTCATTCACACACTAAATTCAGGAAAAACAATATAATATTTCACAATATTTGTAATATATGAGATTAGATTTATAGGCAATGCCACTTCTTCCTTAAAAATCTTCTAACACCTAGGTACAATGCCTGGCACATAGCAAATGCTTACTAAATACCTGTTGATTGATAATAAAGAAAAGTTACAACTTTAAGAAACATGGATAGGTATGTACATTAGCAGGATAATTAAAAACTAATGGAGATAATGCAAAGAAGAAAAATTTTGTTTTAACTTGTATGCCCACAGGTTTCCTTATAATTAACTATACTATTACTAAGTCAAAAGGACAAATTCTGCTTCAAGATGAATATGTGCAAATTTTTCCCTATGATTTTAAGGAAGATTACAAAGATATATTAATTAATATGGTGCTGAACATACACGTTTTCTTTTGAGGTTGTGAAAAACCCAACGTTTCCAAAAATGGTAACTAAAACAAAGTATTAAGATTTAAAGAGTATGTTCTCTTAAAAAACAGTATTTACTAATGATTTCCTACTGTTCCCTTTTTACTACTTATCCTTACAGTAAGTTAGGAATTTCTTTGGAATTATTCACATCTTATTTACTGTTTAAATTAATTTACTGCTATTTTTTTAAATTCACTATTTGCTTTTGCTGAACAGGTAATCTCAGGCTGTGCTTACATAACAAAAGACAGTTTGAAAAACAGCAGAGTGAATTAAAAAAAAAACAGTTTACAAAAGTGGTTGTTTTGATAACCAGTTTGATGGAATTCAACCTGTTTTATCCCTCCTTAATCTATCCCAAACTATCTACCTGTGTAAATGTATATCTGTATGTACACATATATACTGAAACATATCTTAAGTACATTGTTTGAGCTACAAAATCTATATAAAAATTATAAAAGATCTAATATAGTAAATCACCTCCAATTTCAATTTGTGGGAGAAAACCATTTAGAATTATAAGAAGTAACAACAGGTGGTAAAAGGTCATCTGAAAAAATAACCTTTCTACAAAGTTAAATATGGAGTGGAATCCTATTTGACCAGAGGCATAAATTTAAAAAAAAAAAAAAGGATTCTTTTTGACCATTCCCTTTCAACAGTTCCTTCACTTCAGATGTTTGAATTCAGACATATTATCCCTCTAGCTACCTACTGTCAAAGAATTTTTTTTTTCTTTCTACAATAAACTGTCTGCACCTGTATCCTAAGGCAATGATTGTAGTTGCTCAATGGAAAGTCATTCAATTGTTCTGTTGGCAGTGAACACTCATCAGTCTTCACTTTCCTTGTATCCTGCAAAGGTTGTCATTGGGAGATAAAAGCACAAGGTGGCTGTGGTGTTGAGCTCATTAGGTTTTAAGTAGGAAAAGTTAGTAGACCAAAATCTTGCAGGGTCCATTGTATAAAGGAGAGAAGCTGAATTTATTTCAGTTTGGAAGAGAATCAAGCTCTATTGATTGCATTTAAAATTATGGGGAAAAAAGAACCCTAAGTTCAGGCTTTTTCATTATTACATAGTAGCTTAAAAAAAAAAAAAGTCAGATGCAGTTTGGCAGGAAAGGTAAACAACATGAATTTACCCTCAGGTCTAAAGCAATTATTAACTTCTTAGGACTAGAGTCCAAAACTACCAGGTCAGGTGCCTAGAAAGCTCAGCAATCACCTATTGATCTTTTCTTTGAAAACATAATTGCAGTACTTTAGCAAGCAAAATGCACGGAAAAAGACAATTTAAGCAGGCAAAAGTCTGCAAAACTACAAAGGAAACGATGGTACTGGCTGAGCTTTTAAATAATACAACTGACAACTGCATTAAAAGATTTATTCAACCTTAAGTAACAAGAGATAAGAGTGATGCAAATATTTATAAAGCTAACTCCTATGATTTATTTCCACTACAGAACCAAAATAAAACGGTTAACAGTTTAACTTCTGAAAGTTCAGGCCAAGGAGGAGAAATAATTGATGTTACAAATTCAATGCTAGACATAAAACACAATGGACACCCAAAGGAGAAAAAGGGGATAGTCAAAAGGGAATCAAAAGGTAATGGTCATGTCAAAGTTCACATCTTAACTATAAGACCTAATAGGTGGGAGAAGAAAACAACCTTAATAAGCAATAAAATGGTATTACCTCTCACTCTTGCAGATCAAAGTTCAAATTTTGGCTTAGGTCCAACCATTCTGGAAAGCTATCTGGAATTATGCCCAAAGGGCTATAAATAATTTCATGCCCTTTGACCCAGCAATACCACTTCTAGGGTTATATCCCAAAGAGATCATAGAAGTGGGAGGAAGATCCATATGTACAAAAATATTTATAGCAGCTCTTTTTGTGGTTGCAAAGAACTGGAAATTAAAGGGGTGCCCATCAATTGGGGAATGGCTAAACAAGTTGTGGTATATGCATGTAATGGAATATTGTGCTGTAAGAAATGAGGAGGAGACTGTTTTCATATTTACCTGGAGAGGCTTATAAAAACTGATGCTGAGTGAGAAGAGTAGAACCAGGAGGAATTTGTATACAATCATAGACACAACATATGTGTGATGACCAACTATGACAGACTGGACTCTTCTCAGCCATGCAGTGATATAAGTCAATCCCAAAAGACTCATGAAGGAGAGAGATGTCTACACCCAGAGGAAGAACTAGAAAGAACTGAGCTTGAATCCTGATGGAAGAAAGCTAACTGATCTTTTTCTTTTCATTGTTTGGTTTTATTTCTTCTTTATCATTTTTCATCCCATCTAGTACAATACGCCTTTGTAACTTGACTAATGTCTATTATGAAAGTATTTGCAGATCCTATACTGGACTATATGCCATCGTGGAGTGTGGGGTGGGGAGGGAAGGGAAATTTGAAACTCAAGGAACTATGGAATTGAATCTTGTAAACTAAAAATAAACAAATAAATTAATAAAAAGGAAAAAAAGAATAAAAAAAACTTTTGCTTAGGGCAAAAGCAAAAATGAATTTAGTTTCCTGTCCCTGCTTTTTCTCTTCCCAAAACCACCACAAAATTTGGCTAAAGTCATAAAGAATTGTGAGACAACCTTCTGTTCTCGCTCACTAGCGGAATAAAGCAATAGAAAGTGGAGCCTCAGAATCAAAATCGATAATCTAAGACTTCTAATTAATACTTCCAACTAAGTAGAAACTCACAGGTAATATCCGAAATTCAACATTAGAAACTCAAAATCATATTCATTCCTCTAAAATGACTCCCTGTGTGCCTTTAGAAGAATCACTTCTCCATGCCCGATTTTCTTTAACTGTAAAATAGGGACAATAAGAGCTTATAGACATAGTTAACAATTGTAAAGAAATTCAAGAGATATTATCATCAAATACTTCAAAAAATTCTTCCAGGGGCAGCTAGGCAATACAATGAATAGAGGACTGGCCTTGGAGTCAGGAGAACCTAAGTTTAAATCCAACCTCAGACACTTAGCACAAAAACTAGCCTGTGACCTTGGGCAAGTCACTTAACCCCAACTGACCTACCTTCTCCCCTCCAAAAAGCAAAAAAAAAAAAACAAAACCCAAAACTTCCAAAATCTGTTGTATACCTAAATAAGGTCAATCAATCCATTCTTCATTCTTCAATACATCAATTATACAGTATAACTAAAAACCATCTTAGCAGCTAGGTGGAACAATGAATACAGGGCCAGGCCTGGGATCAGGATTGTGACCCTGGATAGGTCACTTAACTCTATTTTCCTTTTATGTAAAATGAGTTGAAGAAAATGGTAAACATTCCGGTATCTTTGCCAAGACAACCTAAAATGGGATTACAAAGAGTCAGTCACAACTGAACAACAACTGTCTTAAAGTCATGGAACCTTGCTACATTACTTGGTCAAATGACCATTTACAATATTGTTTTGATGGAATGACCTCCCCATTACTCCTCTTTCCATCCTGCTCCACACCTTTTCACTTAATGTAAGACAATACATTCCTATGCTTTAAGACTTCCTTATGTCAAACAGTTTAGTGGAATAATTGTACTGTTATATATCATGTACTATTGTTCTATTATTTATCACAAAATAATTTTCTTCTTATAGACAACTAGCATTTTTCAGATAAGTTGCAGCTTTATTACATAGTTATCCAAACAATCAGTATTGATTTAGCACCTATTATGTACATAACATTGTCTAGCTGTGTTTAATATTAATGTATTCTGATCATTTACTGTAAAGTTTTATGGCAGCCAGGTTTCAAGTAACATCTTACTTTTCATTGACTCTGTTACACTATTAGTATCATTCTGAAGAACACCAACACTAATTCAATTTAGTAACGTTTAAAGTTGAAGGCTAGTAAGACTCAGTTTTGTAGAGAGATGAGAAATTTTAATAGCTTTCTCCTTTCCAAAAGTGGAATTAATACACCTCAAAAAAGTAGTGGTAGTCTAGGCTGTCAGTCACTGAGTGAAACTACACAAAATCCCATTACAATGAAATGAATGACATGCATTAAAAGGGGATTCTACTTGTATCCTAAAGAGAGTAAAAGTAACAATTTGATCTATTCTCTTGCATGAAACAGACCTGGCAGGTCACTCATCATTATGAAGAAGTGCTTCCCCTTTCACTCAAGCATTGGAAAGGAAAACAGTTTTAACAGAAAAATAATTTCAAAGGAGGACTCCGGAAACCCACTGTCACAAAGTAATCTTGCTGCTGGGGATTCCTGAATGTTACTGTCAGATACATGTCAAGCACCAACTTGCTCTTTTGCAGTCTAAGAGCATTATGTTCTGGTCAATAACTGTCTTGAAGACCATAGATGACCCTCTTCTCATCTTTTTTGAGGGCTCACTGTGACTTTAATGCTTCAAAGACACTGGCATAGCATATAACAGGAAACTTGCAGTATTGAGGAGCTACCTGGAAACAATGTGGTCAATAGATTTGGTTGCTGCACTTTTCACCTCTTATTTCCTTTTTCTTTTTAAGGGAAAATATTTTTGCTTTTTGTTTGTATGTCCAAATCGAACATTTACAAATAGGCACATTACAAAAATCACAAAACAAATTTTAAACGTGAAGTTTTAATTCAGTATCAGCTACTTTACTTCTCAAGGTAGGCTTCTCCTCTCTTTCGAGGTTCTTCTGAAGTAAGAGATGTTGGTGAATTTGCTCCTGATGTCTGTGGAATATCTTCTGAAATATTATTTCTGGAGTCACCTTGCATACTAAGTCGAACTGCTCTACCCAAACCTGCTTCTTCATCTTCCATATCAATTTCCTGTCAACTTAGTCCTAGAGCTCTTTGTAGATTCTCTTCCCCTTCATCTAACATTCCTGTTCCCCCATATGAATGACTTACTTCTAGAGACTTCTCTAGATCTGTTTTCTGTACTCCTTGATCTTTTAGGTGAGCTAAATCTTCTCCAATGAGTTTTGGTCTATGCATTTGTTGCAGCAGAATCATCTGCAGGAGCAGGTCAGCCTCACAGTCTGGTAGGGCACCCCTCACAACAAATATGGAATAACCTTCCTGTTGTAACTGAGCCAAGAGAAGGGCAAGATAAGTATCTGGTATTAATTCTGGACCCGTCAAGAGAGAGTTTAGGTTAAAAGCACTGTTTTCCTAATTTTCAAACTGTAAACCAATGTTGCTTAGAGTTGCAAATAAATGATCTTTCATTTGTAGGATTGATCCCAAGCCTCTGATACTCTGGGCTGTTGAAGAGGACTAGCTCTAAACCCCAAACGTTTAAGGCATCGCTTATAACTTCAATAGAGAAGAAACCACTCTCATCCATATTTTCTGAAGGTTGCTGTAAATGTTCGATAGTCTTCACTAGTGACTGCTCCCTCTGCCATCCTCATCCTTTCTTCTTCATCTAGCTGATGAGCAATAGAGGATAATTCCACAGGGCTAAAATATCCCCCCTGCAATAGATTATTCAGGCAAAGCTGAGCACAGAGTGAGCCTTCTTGCTTCTCATGGAAGATGGACTCCATGTTTATTTGTCTGTAGCCAACAGCCCCATGTCGAACCATCTGCCTTCCAGACCCTCCCCCCACCTCTCTCTTATTTTCTTTAAAATAACCAAAATTGTAATTCTAACATTGTCTAAACTTCTGATCTGGACATACCTCCCACACCTTCATTTGAAAAGCTATTAATTATATATGAGCACAAAATTTATTAACAGTGACTTAAGATTCATTTCCATAAACTTGTCCATACAGATTTGGGATACTCTAAAGAACAGGTAGACATGAAAAATCAATTTTAATATGTAGATTTATAGCCTAAGAATAGAAAATTAATTCCAGGAGAAAATGCTGAGAATCTAATAAGGTTTAGATTTTGTGAGAACAGAAGCAAAGATTCCCAAACATTAAAATTACCTTTTTAAAAAAACATAACCTAACACTGTTATGGCTAGAAACACTTTACAGTGGGTGATTTTATTTTTTAATTGCTCATACAAAGAAGCAAAGATAAGGTCACTATTGTACTTGCAAACACTAACAAATGGATAGAGAAGAAGGGTGTTGTGCAGAAGAACTAAATTATCTCAATTCAATGGTGAAGTCATAGTTGGAACAAACATATTGCTCCAAGAAAATGTTAGTCCCAATTATTTTCATCCATGGGATGGATAACTAACTTTTTCAAATTACTGGTTATAAACATTCCTTCTATTTCCAAGAGTTTTTACTTCACGCTGACTGGAAGAATTTATATTCCTGTCAGACTCTGAGAGGGAATCTAATAAAATCAACATTTTAGTCTACTCTAGACTGGTTTGTTTCATTGGGGAAATATATTATTTTATTCTTTTTAAAACAATTATCTGTATTCCTGTTTGAGAAAAAGGTTTGAAACTTCTTCTTAGTAAGCATTTAATAAATTTCCTTACTTATAAGGTGGTAGCCTTGGGAGCAGCTAGGTACAACAGTGTATAGAGTGCTGGACCTAGAGTCACGAAGACTCATCTTCCTGAGTTCAAATCTGGCCTCAGACACCTAACTAGCTGAGCAAGTCACTTAACTCTATTAAGTTAATAAAGTTAAGTCTCCTTAGCTGTAAAATGAGCTGGAGAAGGAAATGGCAAACAACACCAGTATCTTTATCAAAAAAATCCCAAACGGGATGACACAGAGTCTGACGTAACTGAACAACAATAAAAGCCTCACAAATCACTAGAGCTGCAAGGGATCATAAAGATCTTCAAATTCAGCATGCCCAACTGATGATAAGCAGTCACTTTCCCAACTGTTGATAGGCAATAGCTTATCAGCTCACAAAACTTTTATTACCCAAAGGTCCTTACTTCTTTAAGCCTAGAAAGTTAAAAAAAACAAAAAACAAAACCCAGATGCCTTCACACCTTATGCTATCCAAGCCTGGGTAGGAGCCCTTGAACAAACTTCCAGCCATGTTATCTACACTGAATTCCACAATCTGGTATCTCAGATAGGCAACACTGGGTAAAACAAACCTTTGATCTGCTGAAAGCCATTGTATTTGAAATTTCTATGGTAGAAAATCTGTATACACTACAACAGTCTGCAGTATAAGGTATGCTACAAAACACTGATCCAATCCAAAACACATCAATTATAATGAAACTACAGCATTAAGAATCTGAAGAAAGTTGTTACAGAAATAGTATATTCTGCAAAGAATTAAGTCTTATCTGACCCATTTACAAAGTTTTAAATCACCTAACAATATTCAAAACAAAGATGCAATTCTGTCACACTATATAACAACCAAATGGCTACTATGCCACAGCTAACTAATACAAATGTTAACTCTAAAGAACAATTAGAGAAAAAAGGTGACATGGGTTTGAAGGGGAAAAAAACCCTTAAAAGGCCCTTTATGGAGTAGAGGAAATAACTTTTTTTTTTGCAATTTTTGAAGGGCAATTGGGGTTAAGTGACTTGCCCAAGGTCACACTGCTAGTTTTTGTGCTAAGTGTCTGAGGCTGGATTTGAACTTAGGTCCTTCTGACTCCAGGGCCGGTACTCTATTCACTGTGCCACCTAGTCACCCTGGAAATAACTTTTAAAATAAGCATAAGTATTCTTTAAATTTTTGTAAAAATTTTGATATCTTTTTTTTGAAGGGGAAAATTCCTTTTCAAATTCATTTTGTAAATCAGTATAAAAAATTACTGATTCTTATTTCCTTAAGCTTTTATATCTCTTTCTTTACCAAAGTCCCATCTAATATCTTACTATAGCGCATTAGTACCCTGGGGTTCAAAAAAGATTATCCCATAGGAACTCAAACTATAGCAGGTTTTGAATAGAGATGTGGTGATGGATTTTGCATGTTTGTAATCCATGGACCAGTCTAACCAAATTTTGGAGAGGATAACCACCAGGATGGGTGATGAAATTTAAGGCCAGAGCTACTCTGAAAAACTATAAGCTAAGTCAGAAAGGGGTTGCTATTTACATTGGTGGAAGGAGTATCCATATGGATGAAATCACTAATCCTTGAAATATTAAAGTTACAATTCTCATTCATGTCTTCTAAAACATGCAATTTAGTTTACACTAGATTTACTACTACTGGTTATCATAATATTTTTAAGCTGACCTACAAGTACAAGATCTAATGACAGAAAAAAACCATTATCTGATACAATGATTCTGGTAAGGAGTAAAAGCCCAGTTTGATAGTAAATCTATCATCAAACACTATACAAAAGACAATCATTTATTTTAATACTCTATTTCAGTTTGGCAACACTATCCTTGAAGGTAAAGATCTGATCTTAAGATCATTTTAATGTCAGAGGAGAAGTGCTATATTAAATTATTTGATTGTAAATCTCTCACACATTCACCATATATTTGTTTGATTCAAACTGCAGTGTGTATTTATTTTTTGTCTTTCCCAATGCATATATTATTATTTTATCTTAAGGAACAAAGTATTCAATTAAAATGAAAAAGTAAATATATTTTCATAATCTATTACCAAGCCAAAAAATTAAGGAGAGACATGGGGGGGAGGGTGTAATTAATCTTAGCATCTATCCAAAGACCCAAGAATATCATGAAATATAAGATCATTATCTGACTTCTGGTTTAAGGGTTATCTTCATTAAGGTATCTACTATAACATTTTCTATACCACTTAAGAAGTATCAGGGAAAATATGGAAGCAGAAAATTCCCAAGAAATCTGCTATAAAGAATCATTTGTGATTTCAACACCTAAAGCATACTACCTGAACCAGAACTGTCATTTCTAAAACAAAAGAGGTGAAAAAAAGACATTAAGATTGATTAAGGGGTGGCTAGGTAGTGCAGTAAATAGAGCACCGGCCCTGGAGTCAGAAGGACCTGAGGTCAAATCCAGCCTCAGACACTTACTAGTTGTGTGACTCTGGGCAAGTCATTTAAACTCTGTTTGCTCAGTGTCCTCATCTGTAAGATACTGTGAAGGGTTGTTGTGAGGATCAAACGAGATATTTGTAAAGCACGTAGAGCAGGGCCTGATATGGACCAGGACATCATATAAATATTCATTCCCTTCTTCCACTTGTCAACAGTACTAAATCAGCACTAAGTTGGGACTGCCTCTGGGAATTTGGCTCATTACGATTTCATCACACTCACCTCTAGGGTAATGGGCTGGTGGAGGAGAAGCAAAATCAAGCTTATCTTTCAGATCATCTTCGTTCTCTCTTTGCCACTGTAGACCTATCTTCTCCCAGAGGCTGACAGCCAATGCCCTACAACATAAGAAGAGCAAAAAAATATTAAGTACAGATTTGTGATAGGGTGGTGTTATGAGCCATGAAAATCACTTCAATTAAATCCATCTGAATGAATGTTACTCGGATAGCCTGTGCTTATCTGTCTGAGTAAGAAAACTATAAGCTTTCCTATTAACATTGAAAGTAACTGAATTTTTTTTAACACAGATGAGCAGAAACCAAGAACTGATTCCCTGCTTAATATCCCTGCACCAAAAGCACAATCAAGATGTAAAGTTCATATTTGCCGGATAATTTTATATCCAACCTAATTTTATAACGGTTGAAATACATTTGGACCTGCTGGAATCTCTTATAGGTGAACCTGAGGTCAAGGCATATTTATAAATTATTTTTAAAGTTACTGAAATCCTGAAAATATATATAACATTATATTCACCTAAATTATACACAATTTACATACAGGAACTGGAACTTTAAAAATATACATATGGCATTACATATAAAACATAACTCTATATACATATATGTTGTATATGTGTACACACACGTACAAAACATTCAATATCACTGAGTTCTCAAAGGCTAAACCAGTGCAGCCCTAGTTCTGGCAGTTACCTACCAAACTGCAAGGATTGCAAAGATTCCAAGTATGGACCCAGGCTATATGTTTGTCAGAATTCAGAAAAAGTAAAATTTTAGAATTTTTAGGAAGAAAACTTTCAAACCTCAGAAAATACTATTCCCAACAGCAAAAAATTACTTATAGTAAGAGTTTTGTAGGTTAGTTTAAATCCACTTTCAGAAAGCACACTGAAAATAAGGCATTCTATACTCCTTCCTTCATTCTTAAAGAAGCAGGGTACTATAAACATGGAATACCGCATATCCTGGTTGGTGTACTGGTGAAATTTTTTTTCTCTCTCTCTTTTATTCCAAGGGACTGCTGGGGGCAGGGGGTAGGTGGGAGGGCAGAGAAGGCACAAAACATAGCAATAAATTTTTTGAAATAAGAAAAATGATATTTTTATATTAAGCTTCAATATTATATCCTACTTACGTGACTTCGGGTATTTCATCATCAAAGCTGCTTAATAACAAAGGAATTAACTTATGAAAGAATGAATATCTGTCTCTCAAGTTTAACAGCCAGTTTCCAACAACAGAAGTCACAGCATGTCGAACCTATTTATAAAAGAGTTTTATTAGCTTGTAAAAAGAATATGCAACATAAATTTTATATAATTATTTTTAAAAATCTTTTAGTCACTCCCTTATAAACAATTCCTCACAACAGTCCTACACATGAATTTTAGCATCAATTAGTGCACTAATATGAATACCCTAAAATGAAGTCCTGGAAAATGTAGACCTTCCCCACCCCCATAAGAATTTCTGGTTCTCCAAGTAGCTAGGTGGCGCAGTGAATAGAGCACCACCCCTGGAGTCAGGAGGACCTGAGTTCAAATCCAGCCTCAGACACTTGACACATTTACTAACCATGTGATTTTGGGTAAATCATTTAACCCCAATTGCCCTCCAAAAAGCAAAAAAAAAAAAAAAAAAAGAAATTCTGGTTCTTTAATCATACTCATAATTCTTCTACTTTTCATATGGCCAGTTCTAAATAGAAAAAAAAAAATCCAGGTTAAGTAGAACAGCCCTGATTCTTGATCATCTGAGAAGGTGAATTCTACTGCTATCACTGTGTGTGCTGGAAACCATGTTATGAATCCTTTGCGGGTGCTACATTTTAAAAGAGGTACTTGAATAAGCTTGGTACATTTTCAGAAACACTGACTTCTAGACTCAACACTTCATAGGCCTCACTTCTTAAAGCCCAAGTAAAACCTTGGTTGTAAGTGAGGTATTATTAAGTATAATAGTACTCCTAGGAGACCAAAAAAGTTAACAGTACCTAACTGCCTACTTTCTTTATAGTAAGGGATTTAAATGTTTGTTGGAGTTTTTTTAGGCTTAAACACAATCTAAACAAATATTTGGTTAGTAGTTTTTTTGGAATCAATAAGTAATCAACAAGCATTTATTAAAGGCCTACTGTGTACTAAGCACTGGAGAAACAGAGACATAAATGAATAGTCCCTGACCTCAAAGAGCTTGCTTCCTAGTGGCAAAACAAGGAGCTACTTGGGGGCAGCCAGGTGGCGCAGTGAGTAGAGTTTTGGCCCTGGAGTCAGAAGGACCTGAGTTCAGATCTGGCCTCAAACACTTAATGCACACACTAACAAAAACCTAGCCGTGTGACCTTTGGGCAAGTTACTTAACCCCAATTGCCCCCAAAAAGCAAAAAAAAAAAAGAAAAAAAAACAAGGAGCTACCAAGTTCTCCTCGTCTTTAGTTCAGTAGCTAAACCCCTCCTAAAATATGAAGTCATATAATGAAAAAAAGAGAAATGACAGGAATAAAATTCAAAAACAGAAGGAAAGCTTTAAGGAAAAATGTTTCATAATGACCAAAATAGCACACAGGAAAATAAAACCAAAAAGCACCAAAATTATTGACATTTATGCAGTGACTAATCTTGACTCCAAAGAAATGAAGGTGAAACATGCTTTTTTCCTCTAAATAGAAAGAAAGCAAACTCTGGGAATAGAATGGAGCATACAAGGTTGTACACAATTTTATGCACTGATTTGTTCTGCTTTGGTACTACTACATTATATAACAGGTTCCTAAGTGGGGAGGGATCATTAGGAAGAAATGGCAATGGTTTTTTTTTTTTTCTAAATATCAATGAGCCTTTTTTAAAAAAGCATTTTTCTCAGTGGAAAGAATGCATAGATCTTGATGAAAACCAAAAGGAATCCAAAATGGCTCTGAGTAAGTTCTAAAGCTATAATCTAATTACATAATTGTTACAAATTATACTTTTAATTTCATCTTTACACAAAATAGTAGGTAGGTCATAGAGACATAGTGATACAAAAAGAATTGTTGGAATTGAATAAAGCTAAAAGGCAATTACTTGTATTCTTATTTCTTACAATGTCATTCAAGACAAGATGCAAACAATGTTCAGTCAGTACTATTTACTGATAATACTAGAAAGTCTGCCAGTCAATTACTATATGCCAAAAAAAAAAATCCCAAATCCAACTCAGGTAGTGCCACATCATATGTAAGAATGTATGGTACCTTCATGAATATGACAGCAAAGGCATTCAGAAGAATAATTAGAGACTTCTGCTGTGCAAATCTGGCAGGGTTTAAACATGCCCTTTAGAGAGTTTTATGATTAAAAAACTGTAATTGAATTTTGGAAAGAACACATGTGTGTGGACAACAACAGAAGCAGTACAATCAAGAAGATAAGATGATTAAAATCTAAATGTGGGCAGTTTTCATATCTGTACAAATGATAGCTATAGCACCTGTTGTCTGGTTCTGTTGAAATAAAGAATCAAACAATTTTGTTTTAAAAAGAAAGCTGTATATTTTACGTACATCTTACATTCAGTTATTTCATCTTTCTTTAATAAAAACACATTTAACAAAATCTTGGTTGATAAAAAGGTGGACATTTTATTCTCTAATTAGTGCATTCCAGGATTGGTGAGCTTGTCCGAGTAAGCAAAGTGCTCCCAAGAAGCAGGAATCCTTAACCTTAGGAAATGTAATAATGCCTTTTGGCCACTAGGGTACTTAACTGCCCTTTCTACTACTGATCTCAGACTCATTCCTACAGCCAAAATTCTCATCTCTCTCCCTCCCGCTCCCTATGATTTATGTTATTTAATCTCAATTGGACCCTCAGAAGCAATGCAATCATTTTCTCCTCTCTAATAGATTCTCTGTCCCAATCCTTACTCAGGGTAATCCAAATATTTCTCAAGGCTCTCATTCCATCATCTCACAATGGAAAACCTTTCTACATGTACCCTTGGTACCATCCCTTCCTTTTTTTTTTTTTTGGCATGGGGGAAGGTAGGGCAATTGGGGTTAAGTAACTTGCCCAAGGTCACATGGCTAGTTTTTGTGTTAAGTGTCTGAGGCTATTTTTGAACTCAGGTCAGCCCCTCCTTTCTTATCTTTTCCAGAAGACTACTTCCTAATCAGTGGAGATTGTGGAGGAAGTTGAGTTGAGGACTCTTCATGCTTTATTGAGAAAATAGAGACTTTACTTTGAGCTCCCCTTTCCCCCCTCTCTTCATCTTAAAACCTCTTGATATCATCTCTCATTCTTGCTTTCTTTACTCTAACTCTGATGAGCTACTCTAACCCTTATGAGTGAGTCAGTCAGTCAATAAACACTTATTAAGAGACTACTATGTACCAGGCACTGTGTTAAGAACTGGAGATACAAAGAAAACTCAAAGACAGTCCCAGTTCACAAGAAGGTCCCCCTTAAAGGGGAAGGCAACATACAACTATGTACAAGACATAGAAAGAATAAATTAGAAATAATCAACAAAAGGAAGACACTATAGTAGAATTAAATGGATAGGGAAAAGCTTCCTGTAGAAAACTGGGGTTTTAGCTGGGACTTTAAGGAAGTCAAGGCATGGAGATGACGAGAGAGAGCATTCCTGGCATACAGGACAGCCAGTTAAAATGCACAAAGTGTGTGGAGAGGATGTCTTGGTTAATTAACATCTAGGAAGCTAACACCATTGTATCAAGAATAAATGGGAAAGTGGTGATGGGGGTATAGAGTATAAGAAAGTCAGAGGGAGAGAGGAAGGGACAAGTTATGAAGAGCTTTGAATAGTAGAGGATTTTATATTTGATCCTGCTGATGATAGGAAGCCAGTAGAGTTTACTAAGTTTGTATCATGGTGGTCAGACCCTGTATTTTCAGATCATTTTGACAGCTGAGTAGAGAATGGAATAGAGTGGAGAAGAAGCTTGTGGCAGGAAGGTCAACCAGCAGGTTATTGCAAAAGTCTAAGTGTGATATGCTGTGCCTGCACTAGGGCTTAATTATCATCTATATATCCAGCCACAGTCAGTCTTGGTCATTAGTGGTGCATCTTCAACCACCTAGACATTCCAACTGGACGCCCCACAGGCATATCAAGAAGAGAAGTTATTATCTTTCCCACAAACTCAACTCTTTTCCAAACTTCCCTATTTCCTGTTAAGGGCATCTATATCTTTAAAGTCACCCAATTTGGCAATCCTGATGTTATCAATTCCTCACTAGATTTCACACCACATAACCCACTATTTGCCAAAGTTTGTTATTTCTAACTAAACGACTCTCTTATAAAACCAGCCCTTTATTTCTATTCACATTGCCAACATCCCAGATGAGGCCTTCCTCCCCTCTTACTTGGACTGCTGACCTGGACTCTTGCTTCCTAGTTATTCTCCTTGCCTCAAGACTTACCTTTCTACTACATTCTCCACATTGCTGCTAAAGTGATCTTTCCTCCAGTGCAGTTCTGACCATGTTATTCCCTTACTTAAGAAACTCTTTAATATCTGGCTTTAAAAGCCCTTCATAACTTGGCTCAAATGTACCTTTTGAATCATTAATTAATTATAAGCCAGCCACACTGGACTTAATTGTCACACACAGTGCATTCAAACATAAAGCTCCACCTCAGCATGTCACTGTAATGACTTTCCACTTAAAGCATTTTCTGATTTCCCCATATGCTAGTGCTTTCTCTCAAAAAGCTACCTTGCATTTATGTTATATATGGTTACAGACATGTAGTACATGCTGTCTTCACAGAGATAACTTAAGCTACTTGAAGAGAACGAGAAATTCTTATCTCTGTATTCTTAGTATGGAGCAAAGTGAATGGGGCATAGTAGAAACTTAACAAATGGTTGCTGATTGACTGGTTGATTCTCACAATAATTTTGTGAGATGTATATGTCGTTATGGGTCAGGATAACACAGCTTGCTATTGTGTGGGAAAGAATTTAAACCCAGGTATATTCCTCTCATCCCACTGCTTTATCTACTACAGGCTGCCACTATACAGTAAAAAAACATGTACATCATCATGACAGTAAAAGACCAATGAAATTAATTCACCTGTCACCACTCTAAATTTTTTCTAAGAGTATAAAAATATGTAAAAAATTGGTTAATGGGGGGCTGAGTCAAGATGGCAAAGTAGAAACAGCATTTCCGTGGAGCTCCAACCCACACCACTACAAAATTATGTAAAAAGGGGACTATGAATGACCTCTGGAGCTCCAGAACCTACAAAATGACACAGAGAAGCTAACCTCCCACTGAGGACAGCCCGGCAGCCTGGCAGGGAGCAGCTAGCACAGCACTCAGTGAGCTGCCAGTTCAGTGTTCTGGCCAGGCCTGCATGAGTCCTGGTTTTAGCCCAAGGGCGGCAAGACCAGCAGCTGGCTGGAGGGATCCCAGAACACCAGGAGCTGTGGCATTTCCAGAATTATCAACATATGGATGCCTAGGACAAAGTGCAAGGTTAGTGCCCTATAGACTTTGGGACTGGTTGGGAGAATGCCTTGGCTTCTTCCCCTGGGGGCAAGAAGATGCTGAGGAGCTGGCGCAGCTTGTGCCACGCTGCCACGATGCAGCTTCAGCTCCTGGCCTGTGAACTGTAGAGGGAGCCGTCACCCAGTCTGCTGGGGAAGCGCTCTTGCTTTACCCTTCTTGGATATGGATTGCAGTCTGGGATGGAGGTCTTGGGGTGTGTGACCAGCTTGCCAGAGTGTGTGGAGGCTTCACAGAGGCCACCCAACTAATACCTCCGGAAGTTGAGAAAATCGCAGCATTTGGGATGGAAATTCCCCCAGCTGATGGCAAAGTCCTACTGTAGCAACAAGCCCAAAAGTCAAGTAATTGAGTGGCAACATGCCTAGGCAAAGGAAACAAAATAAACAGAAAAATGCAACATTAGACTCTTATTTTGGGGGCAAAGAGGATCAAAGCATGGAACAGGAAGAGGGCTGTGAGGTCAGAAATCCTGCACCAAAAGCCCCAAATGAAAATACAAGCTGGCTACAGGCCATAGAGGACCTTAACAAGCAGATAAGAGAAGTGGGGGAAAAATTGGGAAGAGAAATGATAAAGATGCAAGAAAAGTATGAAATAACAGTCAATAGCCTAACTGAGGAAAATAACATCTTAAAAAATAGACTAACTCAAATGGCAAAAGAGGCTCAGAAAGGCAATGAGGAGAACAATGCCTTAAAAAGCCAAATTTGCCAGATGGAAAAAGAATCTCAAAAGCTCACTGAGGAGATTCATTCCTTCAGAATTAGACTGGAGCAAATGGAAGCGAATGACTTTATGAGAAATCAAGATGCTATCAAGCAGATCCAAACAAATGAAAGAATAGAAGGCAATGTGAAATATCTCATGGGAAAAACCACTGACCTGGAAAATAGATCCAGGAGAGACAATTTAAAAATTATTGGACTACCTGAAAGCCATGATCAAAGAAACAATCTAGAAATCATCCTTCAAGAAATTCTCAAGGAAAATTGCCCTGATGTTTTAGAGCCAGAGGGAAAAATAGAGATTGAAAGAATCCAGAGATCACCTCCTGAAAAAGATCCCCAAAAGAAAATTCCTAGGAATATTGTAGCCAGGTTCCAGAATTCACAGATCAAGGAGAGAATATTACACGCAGCCAGGAAGAAACAATTTCAATATTGTGGAAACACAATCAGTTTAACACAGGATCTGACAGCTTCTACACTGAGGGATCAAAGCGCCTCGAATATGATATTCCAGAGGTCAAAGGACCTGGGATTAAAACCAAGAATCACCTACCCAGCAAAACTGAGTATCCTGTTTCAGGGGAAAATTTGGTCATTCAGTGGAATAGAGGACTTTCAAGCATTCTTGAGGAAAAAAACAGAGTTGAATAGAAAATCTGACATTCAGATACAAGAAGCAAGAGATGCTTGACAAGGTAAATAGGGAAAAGAAATCACTATGAACTTATCAAAGTTGAACTATTTACATTCCTACAGGGAAAAACAATAACAATAACTGATGAAACTTTTCTCAGTATGAAAATAGTTAAAGAAGGGTATATGGGCATATGAATACATATGTAAATGTGTTTATATATGTTTTCAGGTATACATAGAGGGCACAGGTCGAATTTAATAGGAAGGGATGATACTTAAAAGGTGTGGTTAAGAGGTGAGAGAGTAATGTGGCGAGGGGAAATGGGGAGAGACAATGGGGTAAACTGTCTCCTGTAGAGGAGAAAGGGGAAGGTGGTTTCAGGGGAGGGGAAGAACAGGAAGGCAAAAAGGCAAAACCTAATTCTCATTGAATCTGGACTAGGGAGAGAATGACATGCATACTAAATAGGGTGTCCCACCCTACAGGAGTGCGGGAGGAAGAGGGATAGGGGAAGGTGGTGGAGGGGAGGGGGGAGCTGGGGGTGAGGGATGTTGGGTGAGCACCCAATTTTGAAAAGGGACAGAATCAAGATGGGGAGTGGACAAGGTGGAAGGTGGGATGGGAGGGAGGGAAATATAGTCAGTCTTTTACAATATATCTTCTAGGGTAATGTTTTGCATAGCTACACATGAACAGCATATACTGAGTTGCTTATCTTCCTTTTAAAATCAGTTTTTAAAAAATATATAAATACTGTGGTTAATATTATTTTGCATATAATTTGGAGATAAGATGTGCAGGCAATGGGGCGCGGGGATTCACCTTGCACTGTTGGAAAAGTCGAAGGGGGTATGGGAGAAGAGATGGGAGAGAGCAGGATGAGGGGATAACCTGTATGACTGTTATTCTGGGGTGATGGGGAGGGGAAAAATGGGGAAAAAATTGTAACTCAAAATCTGACGAAAATGAATGATGTAAACTAGAAGTTAATAAATCATTTGGAAAAAAAAAGAAAAGAAAATATTTGAAGGGAATAGAAATATATATATGTCTATATAGGAGGATATATAGGTGTATGGATACATATGTGAATGTGTGTATATATGTGTACAGGTATACATAGAGAGCACAGGACCAATTTAATAGGAAGGGATGATACTTAAAAGGTGAAATTAAGAGGTGAGAGAGGAATATAATGAGAGGAGATGGGGAGAGACAGAATGGTGTAAACTATCTCATATAGAAGAGGCAAGGGAAAAGGGTTACAATGGAGGGGAAGAGAAGGAAGGCAAAAGTGTCAACCTTATTCTCATTGAATTTGGCTTAGGGAGGGAATTACATACACACTAAATAGGGTAACTCAACCTACAGGAGAGTAGGGGGGAAGGGGATGAGAGAGGGGATGATGGAAGGGAGGGAAGTTGGAAGTACCCACTTTTAAAAAGGGACAGGACCAAAGTAGAGAATAGAACAAGTGGGAGGTGGGATAGGAGGGAGGGAAATATAATTAGTCTTTTACAATATATCTACTTTGGTAATGTTTTGCGTAGCTACACATGTACAACCTATAGCGAATTGCTTATCTTCCCAGTAAGGGTGGGTGACAAGGGAGGAAGGGAATGAATCTGGAATTCAAAGTTTTAAAATCAAATGTTTAAAAAAAAATTATATATAGATATATTTATATGTATACATATATAGTATTATTAATACAATTTTACATGTAATTGGGAAATAATATACATAAATAGCACATGTATTAAATAAATAATAATTATTAATAATGAATTAATAATTATTAATAATATATAATAAATAAAATATAAAATATCCAGGCACTGGAGCATAAAGATCCACCATGCCCTACTGGAGAAGTCGAAGGGGTTATGGGAGAAGATATGGGAGAGAGCAGACTGGAGGAGGGTATATCCTGTGGGACCTCTATTTTGGGGCAGTGGGTAGGAAAAAAGCGGGGAGAAAATTTGTGACTCAAAATGTGGCAGAAATGAATGATGTAAACCAGAAGTTAATAAAGCATTTGAAAAAAAAATTTAAAAATAATAAAATGTCACAAAAAAATTGTTTAATGGAAGGAGACAGGGGAGGAGAGGTAAAAATAAAACCAGCTGTAATATTACTAAATAGGGTATGTGTGTCTGTGTGTGTGTGTGTGTGTGTGTGTGTGTGTGTGTTCAATCTATGTGATCTTTGAAGACTTAATTACTGAAAAAAAAGAAATACTATACTGGCACTACTAGTGAGAAAGGGATGGGAAAAGTAAAAAGTAATTTACTAAATGAGCCTTGGTGGTCTAAGAGTTAGTATACTTTCCAAAAGAAATTTCATTTACTTACATTCCTTCATTCTTATGGGAAAAAAGGGTTCATTGAATTTTATTCCTCATATTTTTATTTGACATTTTCATCTTTTGGGTGTCCCTTTTTCCTATTTTAAAAAAATCTAGTCTTCAATTATTAATTTTGCCCTTAATCTCAGCCCTTCTTTAAGCTAATTCTACTTAATGCATATACCTTTTTAATTGGTCATAATATACTCTGGTACCAATGTTCTTTGTAAATGAAATTATTGATAGGGCTTTTATTCCCTGAATTGTAGGAGTATTCTGAGGGATAGTTAAGCCCCCTATAGGTAATGACCATGAGTTTATTTCTGTCTCACCTCTAGAAGGAAGTACCTAATTTTTTTTTTTTAAGCAATTGGGGTTAAGTAACTTGCTCAAGGTTACACGGCTAGTCATTATTTATGTGTGGGTGCTCATTTTCTGAGGCCAGTTTCTATCTCGGGTCATCCCAACTCCGAGGCCAATGCTCTTACTCACTGCGCCACCTAGCCGCCCCGGAAGTACCTAATTTTTACTCAACAAATGAGAGTTTTATCTTGAGTAGATCAGCTACTCCCCCCAGATCTCAGTTTCCTCATCTCTTAAATGGGGAGGTGATGTGTAAACTTAAAGAGACTAAATGTATAGAGAATAAATACAACATATACATATATATATATATAAAGTCATTTTCAATCCTATCTACTGTGAACTGATTAAATTATGTATAAGAAGCATTATAAGGAACAAACCCACTTATTTTTTACCACAAAATAAATTTAATTTTCTCCACATTACCCTTTAGTCCTAGGGAATATAAATCAATATATTACAAGTAAGCCTCTAAGTGTTTCATGAACTAGGTTCAAAAGCTTTCAATGAGAAGTCACCTCAAGGATTCTGTTTCTACGAACCAAATTATATTTTCCAACATGAACATTTTGTATTATCCCTTGGCCTATCTCTTTCATCATACTAGAAGTGTTACAGCATCTTGTAACGTTATTTCCATATATACTATTACACTGCTCCCTCCTGGCAGTTTTCTTATGCTACACAAACAGAATCTATTATGCCTTCCAGAATGCTCTTTCATATTTCTGCTTATCTCCTTTGATATCTATTCCAATGTATATGAGAGAAAGCAATTTCAGAAATCCTTATTTTTAGCATTTACATTCTTTAACTGAAGTTTTCAGTATAATATCACCATGTTGTACCTAAAGATTATTTTTGCCCCCTTCCTGTCTTGTTGCCTTCCCTCCTTTTTCTCTCTTGCTCCCTCCCTTCCCCCTTTCTCTCTCTATATGCACATACACATGTGTGTGTATATATATATGCATATATATACATAGACACACTCGTTTTCAACTCCAAAAAAATGTTCATAGACAGTTTTTTTTATTCTTCCCCTAATGCATTTACCCTCCCCTATAATGAAATGAAAATAAGGGGATGGGGCAGGGAAAGGAAGGAAAGACCAAGCCTCACAGTTTTACCCTTCCTGCAAATTCAAACTTAGTATTTTCTGTCAAGAAAATCTGGGAGAATTCTATGGCAGTAAAACTAAAAAATGAACCTCCCACCACCAATTTCAGTATGTATATTAAGCAGCAAATACCAAATTTTACTCTTTTTTCTGAACATTATAGCATTCCAGTTAAAGTAGTGATTTCTAGTTTATCTTTCATTGTTCTCCCTGGTCTGATTTCATTTTCCTCCCTTCCCAATCTTGACTCTATAGTTAACTAGTTCAGTTCAGTATACATCATCCTCTATCCTTGAATCCTTTGGCCTCTTGGTCTTGCCATCATTCAGGTCTTGCTGAATCCCAGCTTTGGATTACCCCTACCATCTATCTGCCTCTCTGCTTTTCCTCACAGGCTGTCAAACAATGTGCTGAAAGACATCACACAACTGTGCTGATTGGGTCTACTACAAATTTATGTGATCTAACCCCAACTGGGTCCCTCACTGTAGCAAGGCAGTTCTATTCTAACCTACTTGGCTACTTTTCAGAGTAGCTGTTCCTAACCTTTTATTCTCTCTTCAAGCTTCCCTTACCACTTTACCCCCCTTTTCTCTCAGTTATGGACCTTGCCTCTTACTTTACTAAGAAAATATGGGCCCTTTACCACGGGCTCTTTCCCCTATTCTAAACCTCAAAACGCCTTGACATCATGCCCCATTCTCCACTCCTCAGAGCTAGTCTCTAAAAATCTGCTCCTACTCTCTAAGACCAACTCGTTCTATTTGCAGTCTTCGTTCTGCATCACATCTCCTTGAATGCTTGTCCCCACAATCGTTCTAATTTTCAGGTTCTTCTTACCCACTGGCTCCTTCCCTACCTCCTACAAACACGCCTAAATCTTCCTCCTCCTTAAAGCTCTTTCCCTTGATTCTACAATGTTCTCAAACTTTAACTCTTTTTCACAGCTAAACTTCTAGAAAAGTCTGTTTATACATTCCATATGCACTTTCTCTCTTCTAACTTCTCAATTCCTTTTAATATGGTTTCTGGCCTCATTATTCAACTAAAACTACCATCTCCAAGATTACTGGTGATATCTTAATTACCAGTGGATAGAGTACCAGACCCAGAATCAGGAAGACTCATCTTCCTGAGTTCAAATCTGGCCTCAGAAACTTACTGGGTGTGCATCCCTGGTCAAGTCACTAAACCCTATTTGCCTCAGTTCCTTCGATCTGTAAAATGGGCTGGAAAAGGAAACGGCAAACCACTCTTTTAGGAAAACCCCAAATGAGGTCAAGGATATAACTGAACAACAACAAATAGCAAATTCAATGGACTCTTCTCAGTTCTTATCATTACTGGCCTCTTACTTCACAGACAGAAACCTCCCCTCCTTCCCCCCCACCACACACACACACACACCCTCCTAGATACTCTATTCCTCCCTGGTTCTCCTGGCAGTGCCCTTTTCTTGTCTCTTCACTGCACTGATGCTTCTTCAATCTCTTTTTTGGGGTGTCATCTACATGGGGGGGAGGGAGGGCACACCCTAGAGACCTCCCTTCTTCCTCTAAGTTCTCTCTTGATGATCTCATCAGTTCCCAGGTGTTCAACTACTGTTTCTATGCAGATGACTCCCTGATTCATAAATCCACCTGTCTCAGTCCTGAGCTCCACTTTCACATTACCTGTTGTCTACTGGACATTTCAAACTGGCATCTGCAGGCATCTTAAAATCAATGTGTTCCTCTCCTTCCTAGAAAAAAAGAACTTACTATGTTCCACTGTCAAAGAGGCCTGTCAAAGTGATCCATAATATAAAAAAGGTTAAGAAAGGCTACTCTATACAGTCCTAGAGATTCTGAAGAACAGTAACCTTCCATCTTTTTCCAATTTATTGCAGATTCCTTATCTTCTGAATGAGTGAGCCACCTGACTGTCCAGCTCAATACTAGAGTAATATGATCCTCTCTTCCATTAAAGTGACCTGTTGGCACCACCTAAGCAAGTCTCCTGATGGGGAAATAAAAAAACGAAGTGTCCAATAAAGAAAAAAGTTACCTGGGAGACATCATCAAACAGCCTTTGTGCAAAATGAGAAATGACATCATCCACTGACTTGGCATTGCCAAACTGTATCACCAGCCCCGTGGCCTGAATCACGGCCACTCGGACCTTGGAGTGCTGGTGTGAGATGGTCTGCATGAGAGGGGCTATCAAGGACTCGGACTGCATGTGGAAGTGATCTGCCGAGAAAAGGAGAGAGAACTCCCTTGAGCGAAAGCCTTGGCCCGCGCCCCGGGAGTCCTGCGGGCGCCCGCGCCCCGGGGGTCCTGCCGGGCCCCCCTACCTGGGACGCTCTGCGCGAAGTCCCCCGCCAGCTTGCAGCTCTCCCTCTTGACGTCGGGGAAGGCGTCCACGATGGTCCTCTGCAGGATGCGCACCATCTCGTCCAGGTAGGGCGCCAGGCTGCGGCCGCACAGCCGCACCACGAGGCTCAGCAGCTCCACCAGCGCCAGGCGCAGCTCCTCGCACGGCTCCGCCGGCTGCCCGCAGCCCGGGCCGGCCAGGCGCTGCGTGAGCGCGGGCATGAGCTGCGGCAGCGCGTCCTGCGGCCGGGCGCCATGGCTCAGGCCCAGGCGGAGGAGCTGCACGGCCAGGGTCCGGCACTTCTCGGCCGGGTCGCCCAGGCAGCGGAGCAGCCGGGGCAGGAGCAGGCGGCCGAAGAGCTCCTGGAAGTCGGCACTTGGAGGCAGCGGGGCCCCCTCTTCGAGCTCCCGCTGGAGGCCCTCCAGGGCCCGACGCCGGCTTAGCTTGGCCTCGGCTTCCAGGCCGGGAAGCAGGCGGCTCACCGCCTGGCTCAGCTCCTGGGCCGAGCGCCTATCCACGGCGGCGCCGGGACCCTCGAGCACACGGGGATCCGTCACCAACGCCTCCATAACCACTGTGTTGTTCGTCGCTAAGTGGAAACCAAACTTTTACGACAGTCGCAGGACGGATTACGGCACTACGGGTAGTGGCGAGGGGAAAAAACCTCAACATATGCACACGAACCAAAAAAAAAAAAACTTTATTGCATTCACGTTGCAAAGGGACAGAAAGCGGAGCTGAGATGCTGCTGCTTCTCCCCTAGCATCACGCACGTGCGCTGCTTCCCAAAACTTAGCCCTAGAAATGCTGCAGCTCCATCCTCATCCTCATCCAAAGGGACAGCTCTTAACCGGAAGTGGGGGGGGAAGGAAGAGGCTTTTGGGGGATAGATCTGATGAGTGAGGGGGACAAAAAGAATCATTTCAGTCTTATTTGATAAGCCTCTTAGTAAGCGCTTAAATGCTGGCTGATTGGTGTCTAAGGAAGGTGGTTTCGAAGTCCAGCGTCTGTGCAAGTCTCATTCCTGGGTCTAGTTGGCTGTGCCAGTGGCAGGATATTCTCTCTGACTCCATCTTTGTAGAGTGCAGAGTATGTAAATGGCATCTGCAAATGATCCCACACACGTTGGATTGTGAGCTCTCTGGGGACTGGGAAGGTCTTGCCTTTTTTTTTTTAAATATCCCCATACCTGGGGGTATACAAATGGAAGGATGCTTTGTCATGCCAGTCCTGGCACATAGTAGGCACTTAATAAATATTTATTATTTTGCACTGTACCAGACTGCCGAAGTGGTTTGTGATATAAGAAAAAAAGAGTTAAGAATCTTTGCTCCAAGGCTTCTTACGGAATACTGCAATCACGTTTCGTTTGTCCAAAACACCTTAAGGAAAAAGGTCTTTTTAAAAATTTTTTTAATTTTTTACTTTCATTTCCATAAAATTCTGAGTTCCACATTTTCTCCCCTTCTCTCCATTCCCCAAACCCCAAAACGTGTAATTTGATATAGGCCCTTCATATACAGTTATATATATATATATATATATATATATATATATATATATATACACACACACACATATATATATATATATACACACACACACACACACACACACACATATATATATATATATATATATATATATATATATATATTTTTTTTTTTTTGGCGGGCAATTGGGGTTAAGTAACTTGCCCAAGGTCACATGGCTAGGTTTTTGTTTATGTGTGTTGTGTCTGAGGCCAGATCAGAACTCAGGTCCTTCTGACTCCAGGGCTGACGCTCTACTCACTGCGCCACCTAGCCGCCTCCATATACATTTATATTGAACCTATTTGCACATTAGTTATATTGTAAAGAATTTAGAACCAATGGGAGAAACCACGACAAAGAAGAAACAAACAAAAAAAGAAAAAGAGAGAGCAAATGATATCTGTATTCAGACCTCATATGACTTGCTTTTCATGATTTTCTTGCATCATTCTCATTTCTCTTCCCAATTTTTCCTCCACTTCTCTTACTTGATTTTCAAAATCCTTCTTGAGCTCTGCCATGGCCGATAATAAGTTCATATTTTTCTTGGAAGCTTTTGATGCAGGAGTTCTGACTTTGTTGTCTTCCTCCTGTTCCATGCTTTGATCCTTTTTGTCCCCAAAAAAGGATTCTATTATTTGTTTGTGCTTCCTCTGCTTGCTCATATTGCCAGCCAATTACTTGACTTTTGAGCTCTTTGCTTCCAGATTGCAGAGAGCTTTGTCCCAAATCTCTGGGGGTTTTGCAGCTGCTGGAGCTGTTAGGAGGGTGCCCTATCTGAAGCTCCCACAAGCTGTGGCACACTGGTGACACACACCCCAAGACTGCGACCCAGATTCAAGCAGGTTAAAGCAAGAGGGATTATCCTCCGAATGGTTGCTTGGTGCCCCTATGGTCTGCAGGCTGGGAGCTCTTGATGCAGCCATGTGGCAGCAGCTGTAGCCTCTGCTACTTCTTGCCCCCGGGGGCAGGCACTGGACTGTGCATTTTTGTCCCTCTCTTCCAACAGAGTTCCCCACTCACCTTTTACTTTCTTTTTGGTGTTTATGGGTTGAGAAGTCTGGAAACTGCCACAGCTGCTGGTGATTCACTCTCCTCTACAAAGTTGCTTTTTTCTCTATTAGAAAGGAGAGAGAAAAAACAAAAACAAAAGAAAGGAGAGAGAGATTCGAGGGCACCTATTGTGATGCTCAGTCTTGCAAAGGTGCTCAAAGCAGATTTCTCAGATACCCAAGGCCTTGGTCCCCTGTCTCATCCCTGAGTGGGCCCCTCTTGAGTGGGCCCCTGTCTTGCAGACATGCCTAATTGACTGGCTGACATGTCTCCCCCTTTCTCTCCCCTCATCTGTCTCTCCCATGCATGCAGCCACACAGCTGCCTCTCAGCTCACCCTACCAATTGAATTGCTCCCTTTTGTCTCAAAGGCTTCCACTGCTCAATTCCACTTTCCAGGACTGTGCATCTCCCCTCCTCGCCAGGGGTGAGCACTGAATGTGTTCCAGGAGCTGCTTCCCCTATCCTGCTTCCAGCCTCATCAAAGCTGCTTTTTTCCCATCCCTTAAGACCAAAACTCTAAATATGCCATTAATATTCACTGACACTTTGAGACCCATCACTTTGGGAAAAGGGCACAAATTCCCTCAGTGTCAAGAAATGAATTGGAATGAACCGAGCTCCCCATGGTTTTGGCCAGGGCTCAGGGTTGGGCTTGCATAGAGAAGGGGAGATGGGGAGGGGGGTGGGGAGGGCCAGGGGCAGGGTCAGCCAAAACCTCGCACCTTCTGGTAATCAGGGTCCCTGAGAGGAGCCGAGAAAGGGCCATCAAGAGTGACTCTGGGACAGTTTGAGCTGCAGCTTGTCCCGGGCCACTTTCCCTGTGGGGCTCTAACCCCCACTCCCAGTCTTGTGTTTACTTCAGAGACAGGAGAGGGGGAAGGCAGTGGGTCAAGAGGGTGGTTACATTCTCTGACCCAGGAGAAGGCTATATAATCCCTGATGTGAGGTTTTGCTTTGGGGCTCACTTTGTCAAAGATGACATAGATGGGTGGCAGACTGGGCACTCCTCAGTCACCCATGACCGAGGGTTGACTTAAGTGATGAGTCAGGCCTAAAACCATACCTCCAGGTAGGCCCCCCCTCCCCATGGGCTATTTCCCAGTGAATTATGGGCAATATGCCTGCACAGTTGAGATTAAAAGTGCATGTTCCTTTAAACATTGACCACTCCTTAACTCCTCCCTTACTCACCTAATTAGCATAATTGACACCTGATTTACTACTATGACTCCTTAAAAACTATGCCTATGTTTTCTTTAAGTTTGCAGGTTCCCTAAGAACTCTTGCCTACTGTGCAGTGCAGCCTAAAAATAAACTTTTACAATCTCAGCTTCCAAGTTTGCTTGAGCCTGGTGAATTCTTTCCAGACTGAATTGCAGGGTTTCTGGTCACTGATAGTGATCAAAGTCCCTGGTAGAACCTATTACCCTTCCCCAAACACTACAAATTACCAAGGATTGCAGGGTATTGGGCACGTGCTACTAACAGGGGAGCACTCCCCTCCCGTGAGGAGCCTGTGTAATCCTGGATAAGTCATTGAATCTCTCTCAGCCTTAGTTTACTAATCTGTAAATTGGGTATGAGATTGGACCCACCTCACAGAATTGTTGTGAGGATCAAATGAAACCATATTTGTAAAGTCCTTTGCAAACCCTAATATGCTATAGAAACGCTAACTATTGATATCATTATTGTTAAATACTTTTTCCTCTGAAAACTGCTTTTTTGCATTCTGAAGTTTATATGTCTCATCATTACCATCCTCCTTCACATAATTATTAATTCACTCTTGTTCTTACCCTTTTATTATTCAGTATACCATCATAGTGCCTGTTCTTTTTGCTGTTTTTATTATGTAATCCAAAGAACAACAGCATGGCACGTGACCTGAGAGCCAGCCTTGGAGTAAGGAAGCTATAAGTTCTAGTCTTGCCTCTGACATACCATGTGACACTGTCAAGTCACTTGGCCTCTTGTTGTCCCAGTCAGCTAAGACTGTAGCTTACAGAACAGATGCTCTTGAAGAATGTTCCACCAAAGACAACCTGCATTGGCACAGAGTTTTCTCACTGCCTATTCCCTTTGCCAATGAAATCATAGATCTGGTTGCCCTGGAATAGTAAGGGCTGAATTTAAAAGGTTCAAAACCCAAACAATGCATAATAGTGTGTTAGTTGTGTTTTGTATGCATTTTCTACTTTATTTCTGAATGTACATTAAAAAGCATAAAATTTTAAATTCTGTTAACTCTGATGGCTATTACTCTAGGCAAAAGCTCTACTAAAGGTACAGCAAATAGGAAATAGTATGGGATCCATAAACTAAGGGCTACCATCCTGTCAGGTCAGCAAAAGCCTTTATTAAGTCTTTAGTAAGTCCCAGGCTAAGGATGCCAAGAAAGACAAAAGAAATTGCCCCTGCCCTCAAGGAATTTACAATCTAATGTAAATAATTGTGTATAAATAAAATATCCAAAGGATAGACTGGAGATACAAATGAGAAGGAATATACCTGTATTGTGGGGAAGCAAGAAAGGCCTGAAATTTTAGGAATGGGATGTTTTAGTTGGAACTTGAAAGAAGTCAGGGATGGTAGGAGATAGAGATGAGAAGGGGAAGAATTCCAGATGTGGAGGATGGCCAGTGAAAATACCACCAAGATAAGAGTGTCTTGTGTGAGGAACAGCAAAGAGGCCAGTGTCACTGGATTGCAAAGTATGTTGGGAATAGTAATGTATCAGAATACTGGAAAGGCAGGAGGGGGACAGCTTGTAATGGGCTTTCAATGTCAGAGGATCTTTTATCTAGAGGTGATAGGAAGTCACTGGAGTTTACTGAATGGGGAAGAGGGGTGGTGTGACATGGTCAAAAACGTTCTTTAGAAAGACCAATTTGTTGCCCAAGGGAAGTATGGACTGAGAATCATCCAAGAATTGGGAAGAAACTTGAGGTAGGAGACTGGTTAGGGCTATTAAAGGGATTTGTTCTATAAAGTTTGGGTTCAAAGGGCCACATTTGAGGACCTAGAAGGTCACATGTGGCCCCAAAACCCCCACCCTTGGGCTACACATTGATTTGGGAATCATCTGCACAAGAGATAATTATTGAATTCATTGGACCTATTGAGATCACCAAGCAAAATAGTATAGAGTGTCAGAACCCTAGGGGATACACATCATTATTCTAAATCCCAGCATTTATACATATGCAATACTTTATAAAAATGAATGAATTTCTGGAAAATATATAGATTTATAGAATGCTATACCAGGGAGAGATTTTGGAGTTCATTTCTTCCTTCCTTCATTCATTCATTTCTTCATTCATTTAGCAAATGTTTAGTATACCTACTGTGTGCATAGCACTATGCTAGACACAACAGTTAGGTAAAGCAGCCTCTGCCCTCAAGGAGTTTACAATCTAGTATATATGTGTGTATGTGTACATATGTGTGTATACATACACATACATACATATAGTAATATAATATAATATGTAATATAACACATATTACATATACATAAAGGTATGGTGGCACCAAATTGTGGTGTCTTCAACACATGAATCAAGATTTTTAACTTTACTCAGCAGAGAATAGGAAATAACTGAAGAATGTTGACTCTAAGAATGACATAAGCAGATCTGCACATGAACAAGATTAATTGGGGAACAGCATGAAAGGTTGATCAGAGAGGTGAGAGAAAGGATGCTTCTGAAATGCTTCACATGAGTGATAATGAGACCCTATACCTCACGAGTTGCAGGGAAATAGAGGAGAGGGGGTGGGAGCACCAGGGCCATTCACAGCATGGGGAATATGACAGTAGTAGCACACAGCCACAGGGCTGGAGTGAGGCTCGAGTGAGCTTGTGCTTGTAATGTGCTTTGAAACCTAGGCTATTACTAAATACACTTAGGAATGCAGCAGGTTTTGTGATGGCTCCTCCTTCTTAGAGACCTTTCAGGGGTGAAACAAATCAGTGAAGCGCTGAGGAAAATAACATATAACATTCCTGTTTCCTCTGGTTTTGCCCTTGAAGGACTACAGTGTGCCAGTCCATTATATGACCAGGGGCATAAAGCAAGGACAGAGATCTGGCTCTTTATTGGCTCAATGCTTGCTGCTCCTTGCTGTTAAAGCCTTAAGAAGAAGCAGCAGTGGCTGCTGAGTTGAGACAGACCCTGGAGAGAAAAAGCAGCAGAGCTGAATTGCCTCAGGCAGGGGCCTAGTGGCCTTCCAGACTGGCTAAGAAAGATGTGGGCGTGGATATGCACAGGGACATGGACATGGATGGAGCAGGACTGGATTGGCAGCTGCTGGGAAACTGATCCCAACGTTTGACACATTTCCCTGATTCTTCATTGTATACATGACTGCTTCACACATATTCCAACACACATTCCCTTCCTCTGATCTTTCCCATGACCTGCAGGCTTCTCAGGTCTGAGGAAAATGATGGACTGAAGCAGTTTCTTAATGGCGTTTCTATTCTTTGTGCACTGTACCTTGTGGCCACAGTGTGGTTTGTCTTTTAAGTAGGAAATAGAGTGGCTTGTTGAGACTGAAGGAAGTTTCCCAGACAGGACTTGGAGATCTCCATAATCATAATAATTCAGAGTTATATTCCATTCTCATGTCCCTAGATCAGTGATCTCCAAAGTGGAGTACATGCTCACTAGGGGCTATGTGAAACAACTGATAAGGGATTCATCTTACACAAACAATCAGCTTGTTTGGCCACATTCCACCCTAGCCATGACAGCCAGTCACAGGGTGTGTTTGAAGCATGACCTCTCTATGCCCTTCACCATCTACCCCTGGCTCTGCTGCCACCACACCTGCCACCATCAGATCTAAGCTCACTGAACCTGCTACAGATTAAGCACATCTCATAGCCCAAACTGTGATGCCCAGACACTGGAAATTTCTCATTTCTAGATGTGGACATGTTGGAATCCCCTTCTCTCCACATTCTGATCCCCATCCCTACTCACCTTATCTCATAACCCAGTTCAGGGTCCCCAGACCAGTCCCAAAGTATCATAATATAGCTAGAAAGAAAAAAACCAATTCCAGAGTCATGGGCCCAGGGTTTAAAACTTGCCTCTAACACTACCTTAAAGCAAATTTTCATTTCCCTTTCCCTCAGTTCCCTCATCTGCAAAAATGAGGGAGTTGAACTCGATGGTTTCTAGAGTTCTTTTTAGTTCTCAGTCTATAATCCTATAAACTTTTAGTCCTTCTGCCCCATTCCTGTTAATCTAGGCAGTGTGGCCCTGGGACTCAACCTTCTTCCCTTTACCCAGGCAGCCATTTTCCACAATGCACACACATATGTGTGAATATATACATGTATGTTACAATGTATCTATACACATCATTTATAATACATATATTATACATAATACATATGTTATGTCTTATATAATACATATATTATACATAATACATATATGTTATATAATATTGCTGTGAATAAAAATTATTTTAAAATATTCTATATTTCATCTTTATCTCACTTTAAATTTTTCTGGGTTTTTTGCATTTTATAATATCTATAATATATTTCTTTAGTAGTACAGGTATATCATTATTAAATGTACATATATCAGGAGTGCACACTTTTAAAAAAATATATAGGGTAATCAGTAAAGACAGCTTAGTGATGCAGTGAATGGAGTGCTAGACTTTGAGTCAGGAGGACTAATCTTCCTGAGCTCAAATCTGGCTTCAGACGATTACTAGAAATGTAACCCAGGGCAAGCCACTTAACCCAGTTTGCCTCAGTTTCCTCATGTGTCGAATGAATTGGAGAAAGAAATGGAAAACTCCAGATGGGATCATGAAGAGTCAGACATGACCAAAAAGACTGGACAACAGCAGTCAGTAAAAATCTGGAGACCATCACACTAGATGGATAGGCACTGAATTAGGACCAACACATAAGAGAGCCATGATCTGTGCAAGCTCTGGATTTTTAGAGTGGGACAGTGAGTGGTTTAAGAGTCTGCAGGCTGTGCTCCCTCTGGTGAACAATAGTGGTACTACAGCCTTTGGGACGCTTCTGTATTCTGGATACACTTTGATGCAAACACTTGGCTGGTAGCTTGACCATGACACCACCTGATGGTCAAATTGTATATTACATGAGCTCTCTTGGTTAATTGCAGAATAAAATGACAACCAACTTTTCCGTCCAGGATTGCAGAATGCAGGACACTCACTGGTTGGATATTGTCGCTTTGTCACTTCAAATTTCACCTGGGATACAACTGTCACAGTCATGCACTACTACTACAAAACCTTGTCCTTTGTAGCATTTGGGTGAGCCATGCCAGTGTACGTCCCCCTCTCCTCCAGATTATTGGATGTTTCTTCACAGAAACAACTGAGTCCTTATACTTTGAGAAAGTCTGAGTCCTCTCTCCCTGCTTTATGACCAAAGAGATCTGTTCGCGTCAGTCCTCTGCTCAAAAATCTTTATTGACTATTTCCTTCAGAGTAAAGTTCAAATTCTTTTACATTTAGTTGGCCATTACATCATTACTATCTTTTATTAATACTGATGTTTACGAATTTGAAGTCAGATACAAAGTTAGCAATAGTGATATTTATTAATTGGTTGCTTGACAATTTATATAAGAGAACAGCAGAAGAATATTTAATACTGGATAGAGGTCTATGTCCTTAGTAATGACTGCTCTGCAGAAAAAGACCTGTTCTGGATAAAGGAGATATGTGAGAAGGAACAGGGATCCAGAATGGGGATAATTGTTATCATGTCTTCTCCAGTCATTAAGAACTCTGGAAGTAACTTATCTGTCTTCTCTGTTTGCCCTAACAACAGCCACATATTTCTAAAATATGGGCTGTCTGTATCACATATACTATGAGGAGACATATTTCCATTAATATAAAGGATTGAAAATGTTTACTCAGACATTCAGCCTAATAGTCCTCAAATAGCTGATGACTTCTGCTCAGGCTATTGGGAACAAACATTTCCAGAGCTGTGGATGTCTTGACAGGAGGCATCAACAGCATCCTCAGAGTATTAGCCAATCTAAAGGAAAAATCCACCTTTAGAGCATCACTCATATCTATCCCCTTGTCTAGCTATCGTCATCATAACATAGGCTTTCATTACTACCCATTTGGACCATTGTAACAGTCTGTTAATGATCTTTCTACCTCTTTTCTTTTTCACCTTCAATTTTTCTTATTGCTTCCATATTTATCTTTCATATGATCTATTCATATCAGCCCTCTGTTCAAAACACTTGTTGACTATCTATTTTCTCCAGAGTAAAGTCTGAATTCTTTCACATTGTATTCAAGTTCCAAAACCTTGTGCTAGCCTATTCATGTAAGTCCCCTCCACATACTCTACACTCCAGTTAAACTCGTTAACTTTATATTCTCTAAATGTTTCTTGCTCCTTCCTGTCTAGTGCTTTTATTCACATAATTCCCTATACCCAGAATGTCTTCTTTCATTTCTCTATTGAAATGATTATTAATAACCAATTATTTGGGGATCTGCAGAGTTCTGCCCTTCTTCTAAAGTCCTGATTTCAAAAGTTCAGTTTCTTGAAGAACATTGCTGGAATGAGACTAGCCTTTTTTGTTCAGACCCTACCCAAGTGGGGCAGCCATTGTGTTCTTCTCAGGCTTGGGTAGGTATAAATTCAGTACATGCTAGACTAAAAGGATAAATTACTAAAAGGAATAGTACTATTACATCACTAGAAAATTTTGGAGACCTTATAGCAAAAGTTACTGTTCTACATGAGTCTTGGCCACTCGTGTTCCTCAAATGTGTGCCCCTCCACACATATCCACATGTCCACACACATCCCCTTCATGTATACCACTCAACAGGGAATGAGTAGGGCCAATAATACATTTCCCTTATATTATACCCCCCCATGTGAGCTTTGTTGACCACATGTCATCTAGGTGTTACGGTGCGTGTCTTTGTGAGATTATTCCCAGGTTTGGGGGAAAATATTTTATGTCTATTTACCCTATTATGTTGTTTCAGCAAATACTATTTAACAAAACAAAGTTATGTCTTGTGAACTGACTAGAAAAAAGTAAACAGCAGCAAAGGCTCTTGAAGTATCATGTCTGATGAGGTATATATGACAGCGTGTCCTTGTATTAATAATTCAGCAAGGAAGTATATTTTCAGTGCACTGGGCTGCATTCTCTTGGAACCACCAACCCAGTTGTTGCCTTAGTTCTCCAGAGCATGTGTGTAATAGCTTCTTCAAAGACTGCAGTCTCCCCTAAGGCCACCAGAGGGTAGTCAGGCTGTAAACATTTAGGTTGCTACCCAAATGACATGGTGCAGGGCTTGCAAACCTCTGTTCTCCCAGTTCAATAGGGATTCAATAGACAGGGAAGGGAAAACATCAAGGCACCTTCATTTGTCTTGGTCTGTTTCCCCTCCACACTGGATGAATAGGGTTAGGAGTGGTAGAGAATTTGAAGGTTCATAGAGATGAAATCCAGGCTGGGCATCTCATCTAGTTCAGACACAGTGAGAAAGAGAACCTGCCTATAATATTGGTCTAAAAACTAACCATCACTCCAGTCACCTCAGTGTCAACTACTCTGAGTTAAGGGCTGAGCCAGTGGTACAGTGGATAGACCAGTGTACCTGGATTTAGGAAGACCTGAATTCAAAGTTAGCCTCAGAAACTTGCTAGTTTGTGACCCTAGACATACAACCTTAAACTCTGCCTCAGTTTCCTCAACTGTAAAAATGGGCTAATAATAGTGCCTACTTTGCAGGGTTGTTGTAAGGATCAAATGAGATATTTGTAAAAAGTGCTTAGCACAGTGCCTGGTACATCATAGGTGCCATATGTTTATTCTCTTCCCCTTCCCTTATCCCTCTAAGGCAAGAGAAAGGGAGGAGGCTGCGAATAAAGAACTATTTATTCACTGCAGAAGGAAGGGAAGAGATAGAGCCCATGAGAGAACAGAGCCTCGTTAACAAATGAAGAACTCAAATTCATGGAGTCAATGAACCAACCTCATCACTCTTCAGTGATGACTAAGCTATAAGCTTCTTGAGGACAGGGACCTCTGCCTGTCACTAACATTGTTCAGGCACAAACTAGGTGTCTAATTAATGTATACCTAGATGTGGCAAACAAGGAGATCTGTTCTCTTTCAAGAGACAATTAGCCAAAGCTTCGGTAAGAGAGGAGGTCAAGCCTCTGGCAAAACTTTACATAAAGCAGATTTTGAGCCTTAATGGGGAAAACCGATCAACCCTCCCTCTAAGCAGGTTGTTGAACTGGGAAAAAGAGTCAACGGTGTCTAGAAGATGAGACATCAAGTCTTCTTAGGAACAGAGGCCATAAAGAGTCACCAGTAAAAAACATTTTATTATGAAATATTTAATTATAGAGTAAAATCTGTGAGCTACACAAAATATTCAGACACAGGCTACTTACTACCTTTGGATCCTGCTTGGAGACTAGAGTAGACCAGAGGCAGCAGAGGAAAGAATAAACAGAAATGATCAAGGAAGAACATGATGAGGTAGAAAATGAAGGAAAATGCTCCAAACAGGAGATGGATTCAAAATTGCAGCCAAAAAAGACTAAAGACCAGGGAAGTTTGTGATGTGGGGGTGGCGGGGGGGGGGGGTATATGGTTGTGGAATGGCATGATTAACTCCCCAGCACCTCTCTCATCAGAAAACTAAATCAACTCTGTCCCCGAAACGCTTGTACAAGATGATGAAGTGGGGGAAGCTATACTCTTCTTTGAATACAACAAAGACAGTTGGCATATCTGTGTTGTTCACACAAGAATCAAACTGCTGGCCATCTGGTTTAAAGGGCTGGGAGTCTGAAGGCCTGGTCTCCCAACAGTATTTTCTCCAACCAGCACTTTGGCCAGCACCATGACATGCCCAAATTTAGAGTCATAAACCGAGTTCATCAAAGAGGCAGTTTTAGCACAAAAGGAGAAGTAGGTTCCATAGCCCAAAATGCCATCATATCTGCTTAACTTAGAGTCCAGGCCATTGGCTGCCAGATCCTCGAGGCTCATGGTGGTTTCATGAAAAAGATGATATTCCAGGGAGGCGGGAACAGCCTTGTGAGCTGTCATCTCTGCCTCCTGCCTGAAGGTGTCAAGGCAAAGAAGATACTGCATAAGCATGTTATCACTGTCTTCCCCAACATCCTCCCCTATTACATAGAGTCAAAGAATCTCAGAGTTGGAAAGGTCATGAGAGATTGCCCAGTCCAGTATCTGGTCCCCATTATCCTCTTTCCTATAATCATCCCTGTGATACTCCCACCCCCTGCCTTTTGTATTGCTCCCACAGTTTTGGGTTGTAGAGCCGGAAGATCCTCAATATCACCGACTGCTGGGGGTTCGTGGAGAAATAGAAGAGGTTGCAGCAGTACTGGTATGCAGACTCTGAAGGCAGAATTTCCATCAGAATGAAATGCAGATTCTTGGGTATCTTCACCATTTTAAACTCTGGATAATTGTCTAAACGCAAACCTAATGCATCTTCACTCTATGTGAATGGGTCTTTTGGTTTTTCCAAATTCCATATCCTGGTAAATAAATGGGGTGGGCAGAAAGAACAAGAAATTGTCAATGACACATGAGAAAAAAGTTCCCACTGACAAGTTATAGTATGAGAGAAAACCACAAGAGAGTAAAAGTTTTAGACAATTAACAAGCTCCTCCACTTTTCAGGAAATTTTAGATCCTTTTTGGAGGGGAAACCTTCTCCCAATGAAACAAGGCTAGAAACCAAGACTCTGGAGAGAGATGTCATTTCTACCTTGTGAAGGAGAAACCAGTTGGTGCAGTGAATAGAGCGCCGACCCTGGAGTCAAGGAGGACATGAGTTCAAATCAAGTCACTTAACCCGAATTGCCCTCCAAAAGGCAATAAATAAATAAAAATAGAATGTAAGCTTCTCACGAGCAGGGATTATGTCAATTTTGTCTTTGTATCTTCAACACTTAGCAAAATGTGTTTGCACTGAGTTGAGTCAGACTCACACTAGAAGAGAATTCATGGTTATCTAGACTGATCAGTACATGAACAGGAATTGTTCCCATCTCTAATTGTTCCCATCTTATCTAAATTCAACTTCCTATTGCTCCTTGCCCCTACTTTTTTAGGCTAGGTCTCCCAGTGTCAGCCAGGCTGGAAGTACAGTGGCCCCTCATAAGGGAAATCACACTGCTGATTGGCCCAGAAGCTTTGAATTTCTCTGCTCCCAACCTGAAGAGATTTGCTCTTCCTTAGGCAGCCTAGTCTCTGAGCTCCCCCCTTCCCCAATCTCTGTAGGACTCACCATAGTAGCAAAGATTTAGCATGGATACCCAATTGATATTAACCCCACTGCAGCTCAGAAGTCCCAACTCAAACAATCCAGCAGCCTTCTTTTCTTTGTGGCCCGAATTACAGGCATGCATTGCCATGCCTGACTCCCTCTCAGTTTGGTTTTTTTTTTTTTGAAAGAGAAAATTGAGGCCCAGAATTGAGGCCACTTGCCCATATTCACACAATATCAAGGTTAATATTTGGACCTATGTTCTCTATTTCCAAATGCAGGATTCTTTCTACTCTCTCAAAATGCTTCTTCATACAAGTAAACCTGTATTCTAAAGGGCTGGCACAGTGTGATGTTGGTAATGGTCCAAGACTGAGGGAGGTAGCTTAAGGAATTAAAGGGCAGGATTATATCCCCTGGTCAGCCAAAGGAGACATTCCTCTCCTCTTTATCTCCTTGTCAGAAAGGAGTCGGGACAGGTAAGTAGAAGCTTCCTTTGGTAGTATCCCTAGCATTATAGAGATACAATAATAAACCTGCCCTGGAGACAACAATCTCTCATTATCACTAGTATGAAAGAGATGAAGAAATAGATTATAGATGGAAAGACCCATCCTATCCCCAATGAGATGCCCAGAGCAGAGAATTCTCACCTGAGATTCTACACAAGTTGATAGAGGGGCATATACCTTGGGCAATAGCAAACTGGTAGTTCCCATTCACTCTTGGGTTTTCTCCCATCATCCACAGTGATTGTCCTCTGTAGTCTCAAACTGTGGGCTCTGTACATTCTGTACAGAGAATGTACAGAATGTACAAACTGTACATTCTGAAGAAGATAAAAGTAACAGCAGAGTAAGACTGTGGCTCCAAGGACCGCTCTCCATGCTATCCCAATCTTACAGTAGGCACCCAGGGGTGGGGAAGGTGAGAGACCTCAGATTTTTCCCATCTTAGCTCCACCACCTGTAGCAGCAAGCACTCCAGCATCCCCAGGGTGGCAGGGAAGATCTTCAGATTCCCATTCCCATAACACCACCAAACAAAGTATCACTAATTGGTGGCCCTGGCTTTCACATGCCAAATGGAATGGGGTTGCTATTAAGGAGGGACAAGGAGGAGTATATTAGAATAAAAGACATGATAGAGAACCACGGGGGACAGACCAGAACACAATGTTTTGTGAGGATGCTCAACTCTTCAGTCTCTGACTTCCAATACATTTGTCTTAGACCTTATTCATCTCCTCTAGAACCCTACCATGGCCTTCCTTAGGTGCCTTCGTTCTACCCTTCACCTCCATTCCTCCTCATCCTCCCACTGTCACAAACTCTACCCCAACCTCATCAAATGTTGGAACTGGAAGGGGGCCTTAGTCCTATTTTACAGAGGAGGAAACTGAGTCAGAGAGGGATAAGGTGACCTGGACAAGTAAGTGGCATACATAGGACTTAAATATAGTTTTCTAGTTCAAAGTTTAGAGCTCTGTCTACCATATTACACTGTCCCTTCGTCTCAACAAATCTATAAAGCTTCTTCTCTTCCATTAAAAATGCAATAAAAAGCTCTAGGGGATAAAAGGTGATAGATATAGATAGATAGATAGATAGATAGATAGAAACTGAGAGCTAGTTGGCACAATGGATAGAGCACCAGGCCTGGAATCAGAAGATCTGAGTTCAAATCCAGCCTCAGACACTTGGTAGCTATGTGACCCTGGGCAAATCACTTAACCCTGTTTGCCTCAGTTTCCTCATCTGTAAAAAGTAACAGGAGAAGGAAATGATAAAACACTCTGGTATCTTTGCCAAGAAAACCCCAAATAGGGTCACAAAGAATCATACACAACTGAAACAGCTGAACAACAACATATGGATAGATAAATATCTACATTGTACGTGTATTATATATATATGTATATATATATATGCACATATACATATATACACATAAAACTGGATAATACCTGGAATATCAAACTGTAATATCAATTATAGGTATGTACATTTTATAGATAAGGTATCTGAAATATGGAGAGGTTACATAGCTTGGCCATTGTCATGGAGCTAGTGAGAATTTGATTTAGGTTTCCAAGGTCGGGTCTCCCATGATTCTTTCCCATTATAACCTACATGGAGCCAAATCAGGATTATGGCCCTGATAATGACCAGAAGCCCAAGATCGGAGTCAAGGGCTGGCACCAGCTGGGATACTCACAATCCTCCCATGAACTTGTGACTGGTTAAACTGGATTGACTCAAGTCCTGCCATTAGACAAAATGAGCACCCAAAGTACCATCGGCTCTGGATCGTTTGGCCTATCTCTAGGTCTCCTAAATTCTTGTAATGAGTGTTCATAGAATAGCAACATTTTTTCAAAGTCAACTTTGTTCATTGCCAAGCTGGTATTTTGTTTGTTTTATCACATTGCTAGACTTCAAGACAGCATGGAGAGTATGATGGACTTGGAAGCAGGAAGACCTGCCTTTAAATGCCTCTTCAGAGGCTTACTGACTTTATGAAAAAGGTCAACAAACTCAGTCTGTTGGAGACCCAGTTTCTTCATCTGTAAAGTAGGAATAACAGCACCAACTTCACAAGGTTGTTGTGGTCAAATTGTACAATATATCTCAAATGCTTTGCAAAGCTAAAAAGCACCCTAAGGTGTCAGGCACAATTTTTATTCATAAATAAGGAGATCAACATTTGAATCCTGCCTCTGATAAATGACTATTTTATTATACTTGGTTGTATTACCTTGAGCCAGTCATACAATCTCTGAGTCTCAGTTCCTTAATTCTAAAATGAGAAGATTAGACTAGATAGTCTCTAAGGTACTCTGCCACCTGTAATTTCTGTGATTCTCTTGCTCAGAAACCCTTAATGGTCTGTTGCCTGCAGGATAAAATCCAAATTTCTTTTTCTATCATTCAAGGAAATCTCTGATCAATAATCTGGGCTTTACAATTTTGATTAATGCAGTGGGTTCATGTTGGAGAGTAAATGGGAACTGAGATGGTTTTCTTGCAGTCTTCCTAGTACACCTTTATGTTTTTACTCATTCTTTTCACTTGATGCCTGCCCCCTCTAAATCTTTCCCTTTCAAGTCCTAAATTCATGTCACCTCTTCCAAAAAACTTCCTAACCTGTGCCAATCTACTTGTGATCTCATTTTCCTCTGAATTTCTATAGCAGTGAAATTTAGTATTACTCCTTCAGCAACTAGTCACATTGTGCTCTGTGGCTCCTTTATGTTGTTTGGCTTTGTACATGGGTTAATCCCATTTCCCTCTACTAAACTAAATTCTTTGTGGGTGGGGTCCACATCTTATGCTTCTCAATCTTCTCCAGTTCTGGGCCCAGAGTTAGCCAAGTGATACTACAACATTTCAATGGTTTTTACTCTTGCGGTTGGTCAAGCTCCCTCCACTGACACAGAACACATCCCCTCTAGATTTGCCAAATGAATTTCTGTGGCCAAAATAAATAAATGGATAGATAGATAGATGGATAGATAGCTGGATGGATGGATAGATGATAGATAGATATGCAGATAAATGGTTGGATGAATAAATTAATAAACAAATAAGTGGAATGTGTCACTTTGTGGCTAATTTGAGGTTGTCTAATCTGATCTCCTTAAATTGACTATCATGGTTTTATCCTTGAAATCTTTCTAGTTTGATTTAGAACTGTGAGAACTTATGTACTGATGTTATAGCCTCCAAGAACCTTAGATCACATAAGCTTGATCCCAGAGAAAAGATGAGTGTATGTGTATGTGTGTGTGTGTGTGTGTGTGTATATGTGTGTGTGTACATGTGCACTCATATGCAGTACCTGAACCCAACATATGGGAAACATTTGTTTGTTTGATTTACAGATTCATTTGATACACAGGTTACTTTGACTTTCCCTCACCTTCTTACCCCCTTTTAAAATTCTTGGTTAAAGTAAATAACTTGCCAGGTAGTTGAAGGACATAGGAACATATTTAACAATGAAGACAATATTAGAACAAAAGATGACAATTTTAAAAAAAATTTAAAAGCCTCCAAACCATAGTGAGGTATTAGGGGAGAACTGTAGTAGAGGCTATTTGCAATAGTTGCTAAATATATGCTAAATAAATTCTGGGGTTTTATATTTCCCTCACTAGTTTGTGATACCCTCATTTGATGCAATGCATGGGAATATTTCATCTATATTTAGGCCCAGAGAAGGACTGTATCCCAGATGCAGACTGGACAAAATACCAGGGGACTAGATAGTGTTCAGGGGTTTAAGTCAGCCTTCATCTACAGGGAAGAGCACAGACTATTCCACAGGCCAACAAGAAAATGCATCTGCAGTAGTCCAATGCCACTAAGAATTCCTTCTCTATACCTTTTTTCCATTCCTTCTCTCCCCACTATTTTCTCTACCCTGTTAATACTTACCTGGTTGAAGAGGGTCCAGACCTTACCATTAAACAGATAAGGTATATTGCATGGAGCAAAGAATCTGTCTTCTTGACAGGAGAGCCTCCGGCAGAAACTACAGCAAGAATACTTTGAGAATGAATGTGAAATCATGTCCAGGGAAATGGTAAAACCACGTCTGAGGAAGGAGAAACAAAGAACTGTTAAAAAGTAGTCCCCGGCAATGAGATCTTTCTCACTCATCTATGCTTTGCAATCTCTCTTCCCTTCATCCAGTCCCATTCATTGTTTGGCCTTTAAATGTCCAAAAAGGAAACCAAAAGAAAATACCATTCTGAGATATGAATGTGTCATAAGCAGCCCTAAGTTATAAGTCTGGAATGGAATTCTTTTTTTGGTGACTGTGGTGAAAAATCAAGTTATAGCTAATACTAGAGAGAACAGTGGACTGGATTTTAGGAAACATTTTCAAATCTTCAGTGTTTCACCAACTAGCTCTCTGAGCTTCACTTCTCTAAGCCTAGGTATTCTTTTCTATAAAATGAGTGTGCTGAGTTAGGTCCATTCACCCAGCAAATGCTAAGCATCATATTATGTGCAAGGCACTGATCTAGATAGGTTCAGAATGGAAACACATAGATGAGTACAGCACAGCCCTTCCCTGAAAGAGCTCACAGCTTGGAAAGGAAGAGACAAAAAAAGCATAATAGAAGACTCATGGTGATAAGTGAAGAAAAGAGAGATGCAAAAAAAGTAGTGTAAGAACTCAGTGGAGGGAGAAGAAGTAGGATCCGGAAGACTCAGTGACTCCTTAGTTATCAATGGTAAACTAGGGGAAAAAAATCAAGGAATCACCAATGTCATGTCTTAGTGAATGAGAATGGTAGTTTTTTTAAACTAAGATTGGCAGTCATAGAAGGCAGTTAATTTGAGGGCTAAAATAATTTGGATGGTTTATGTTTGAAGGACAATCAGGGAAAGAATATCTTGAAGACAGTAGAAAATATGGGATTGAATTCAGGAGATATCAGATACTGGAAATGAACAAAATGGAGGATCAACCATATAGAAATAATAAATAAAGTCACAACAGTGAATGAAGGATGCCTAAGGATAGATTGCAGAATGAGAAGAAAAAGACAACACTATATAGTAGGTTGGTGAAGCAAGAAGGGCCCTAGAATTGGAGTCATAAAATATAGGTTCAAAACTTGGCTCTGTTTTTAATACCTATGTGACTTTGGGCAATATTCAAACTTTCTAGGCCTCTGTTATCTAACTTATATTGTAAAGGGGTTGGACTCTCGGGGAAGATGGAGATAACAAAAATGAGACTATAAATTCAAGACTGGTTAGATGGTCAGACTCAAAGATCAATTGTTAGTGGTTTATTGTCAAGGTGGAAGGAAGTTTCTGGGGAGAACCCCAGCAACTTATCATTGACTTGATTCTGTTTAATGTTTGTTTGTTTTTTCTATCAATAGTTTGAATGAAAGCGTAGCTGATATGAACAACTAGCTGACACAGTGGATAGAATACCAGGCTTGAAGTCAGGAATATGGGCAAGTCACTTAACCCTGTTTGCCTCTGCTTCCTCATCTGTAAAATAAGCTGGAGAAGGAAATAGCAAACCACTCTAGTATCTTTGCTGAGAAAACCCCAAATGGGGTTACAAATGAACAAAAACAATTTGTACAAGAATTTTTGTTTTTCTTCCTTCCCCCTCCTAAATAAATGCTTGTTAGTTGAAAAAAGTAATTTTAAAAATAGGAAAATTGAACAGTGAACATAATAATGATGTGTATAGTGTCTGGTAAACCCAAGGATACCAAGCACTAGGGTAACAATTCCCTATTCAATAAAAACAGCAGGTAAAGTGAAAACAGTCTTGATTTAGGTCAATATCTTGTATGATGAATTCCAAATGGACACATGATCTGAATATTAAAGGTTATGTCTTAGAAAACAAAATGTGAATGGAAAGAAGGACATTTTATAATGATGACTAGGTGAGGAATTCAAAACTAAGCAAAGTAAAAGTAAATTTGGAGGGAAGGCTATTGGGACTTGAGATGTGGTGAGTTAATGGGGAGTGGCATACAAAAGAAACATTAGAAAGAGGTAAATAAGTTCGGAGCCGGCCTCAGACACTTAATCCGCACAAACAAAAACCTAGCTGTGTAACCTTGGGCAAGTTACTTAACCCCAATTGCCCTAAAGGGGAGGGTAGGTGGCAGTGAGTAAGAGCGCTGGCCTCAGAGTTGGGATGACCCGAGATCAGATCTGGCCTCAGAAAATGAGCACCCACACATAAATAATGACTAGCTGTGTAACCTTGAGCAAGTTACTTAACCCCAATTGCTTTAAAAAAAAAAAAAGAAAAAGGTAAATAACCAAAAGAAAAATAATTTAGAAGGGGACATGAACTATTCAGTATGGCACTAATTTATTAAATTTTATATTTCATAAACTATATAATAGCTCATAGGTTTATATACAATCCTCTTTCTAGGTTTTTGTATGTCTAAATATTTGCATTTGTTGATGACCAAGTTCACAATTGAAAAAGAAAACGTGCTAAACTTAATACCCTTTGATTCATCAATCCTACTATTGAACATATATCTCAGTAGAGATCAAATCCAAAAAAGAAAAAATAGTTCTATGTATACCAAAATATTCTTTTTTTATTTTTTATTTTTTTTTTTTTGGAGGGCAATTGGGGTTAAGTAACTTGCCCAAGGTCACATGGCTAGGTTTTTGTTTGTGTGTGCGTTAAGTGTCTGAAGCCAGATCCGAACTCAGATCCTTCTGACTCCAGGACCAGCGCTCTACTCAATGCGCCACCTAGCCACCCCCCAAAATATTCTTAGGAGCACTCTTTGCCATAGCAAACTTGATAGAAGGAAATGGATGACCATTGATAGACTGGGTAATAACTGAATATTCCTAACCCTCCAAATGTAGACCTCTCTCAAGTTCAGTCCATGACCCTTCTGCACTTTCCTCTTTACCATCTCAACCTTAGAGAACTCAGTCTTTCCCGTGGTTTCTTTTGTAGTGAAATTTCCACCTTTTATCCTGAGGTATATCCCAGATGCCATTTCTCACATCTCAGCCTATTAGAGGACATCTTTACTGAGTGTCTAATCGTCAACTCACATGCAACATGTCTTAAACTGAATTCCTTTCCCCTCTCCTATATCCCCTTATGATACCTGCTTTCACAAAAATAAAGAAAAAGAGGGAGGAAGAGGGAGAGAGAACAAAACACAAACACGCTGCTCTTTCTCCTGGTCTCCTTATTTCTGTTAATGATGTCACCATTCTCCTATTCACTCAGGTTCAAAAACTCAGTGTGTTATCTCTGACTTCTTCCTCCTTAAAGATTTCTTAGTTCTGGATTTTGGATTTCTAGTTCTGAAATTTTTCTCTTCTGGACTACTAAAATTGTCTACTCTCCCTACCTCCTCCCATCTTTCCAATGCATGGCAATTCAAACTCTCCAAAATGCCATTTTCCAATGGTGTTCTAATGGACATTCTTCTATGCAATGATTTTCTGGGACTCCACATTGCCCAGACACTGAAATGCCAACTCCCTAACTCTCCAGAAAAGTATACTTTCTAGCATTTGTCTCCAACTCTTCCCCTACCTAAATCTTCTTTGATCAAACTCTGAACTAAGGTCCATACTTATGCCATTCTTCCAAACTTCAATCTTCTCTCTCTTCTTCTTTATCTACCTAATTCCTAGCTATCCATTAAGGCCCCCTCAAGTCCCTTCTCCATTCTACTTCAGTCTTTATTGATCTCTTCCTTCTTTGAACTCATAATGATGGAACTCTTCCAATGATAGAACATTAAAGCTAGAAGTGACCTTAGAGATCCCTTAGCCACTCTCTTCTCTTCAATACACACTTTTACAGATGAGGAAACCAAGGCCCAGAGAAGAAACAATTTGTTCAAGGTCACATAGCTAGTCATTGACAAAACCAGGTGTGTAGATAATAACTAACATTTATATAGGCCTTTCAGGTTTGCAAAATGCTTTATCTATATTATCTCATTTCTCCTTAAAACAATCCTTTGAAATAGGTGCTACCATTATTCCCTCTTCAGAGGTGAGGGAAAGGCTAAGTGACTTGCCCAGAACCACACAACTAATAAGTGTAGAATTTGAATTTGGGGCTTTTTCATTCCAAGTCAAGCAGTCTCTCCACTGTGCCACCTTCTTGCCAATATTCTTTCCATGACTAATTGTTTTCACCTCAAGCTACCAACCAAGCATCTAAATCTCACCTGGGCTCTGGCCTGGACTACAGCCTTCCCATGCTTGTGGGTTCCCAATGCAATAGTACTCGATTCAAAGACAGTCACTTGGGAGTTGTTGGGATCTGCAAAGAGCATCTCGAAGTACAGCTGGGTTCCACAGGAGACACTGTGCCATGAGTTATCTTCCTTCGATAGGAACTGCCAGTGGAAAGGGAGCAGGGTATGGTAACCAGGGCAGTTTAAGCCATCCTGACACTGGCCCATTAAGAACTTGTCACACACATACAAACATTTCCCCTCTTTGAAAAGCCCCAATTCTTTGTATTACAGAATCTTCAATATAACTCCTTTCTTCATGGGACACAGGATATGGGAATATAAACAGAGATAATGTTTAGATACTCTCTGGCCAGCCATGGGTTTGAAGCTCCTTTGTTCTATCAGTGGATCTCGGAGGATGGGCTGTAGGCTTTCAATCTGGCTATTTGGGGTCAAATTTTGAAGCTGGCCATCCTGACTTGTTTCATGGGGAATTCTGGACATGACTAATCTTTTTCTCAAATGGTTCAGAGTTCTGCTTTACCTGAAAAGTACTGGTTTGGGGTTCCTCCAACTTAGGATGGGTTAAGGGCATAGTCTGCATCTCACTATTTTGGGATAGCTTCTGTGCCTCCCCTAGAGGAAAGGAAGTCTAATGACCCAGGCTGGCTCAGTTTTTTCCTTTGTCTCACAGGTGACTGTTTGGGCTCTTTCCACAGATTGCTTTGGCTGTACCCTTTGATCTTCTGTCTTTAGAGGTGAATAAATCTTGGTCTCCTGAGATAACCTAGCATTGGGTATTGAGTCTATTAGAGATGGCCAGGGCTCCTCTTCTGAGAGCTCCCCAAGGCAATCTTGAAGTGGTACTTGAGACTCCCCAAAGTTGACTGGGCATGACATCAAGTTTGCTTTTGACTGTTCAAAACAAGTTTTTAAATCTATCTCAGGTACTCTAAACAAATCCCCCAAAGCTTCCTTATCTAGCCCAGAGCGGGTTTTCAGATATGCTTGAGATAGTTTCTCCACGGCCCCTAAATCTTCCTGAGATGGCCCAGAGTGGGCTTCCAAACCTCCATGAGGTGATTCTTCTGTGGCCTCTGCCAGAGTTGAGTCAGGCCTAGCCTCTGTATTTTTCTAAGCTAGACTAGTAGGAGAGTTACAAGCCGAGGATATTCTGACCTGTGATCTTGAGTCCTTCAGCCTTCTGACCAGGCCCCTGTCAAGGTCACAAGAGATAAGTTCCTCAACTCTGATTCCAAGGATATAAGGAGAGAAATCAGACCAAGTTCTTTATAAGCAGTCAATAACAGAGTCAAACACCAAGGTGTGGTAGGAAACTTGAATCTTACCCCACCTCTCTCTACCAGCTGCCCTCAGAAGCCTGAGGGCATTTATTGCTGACACCTCTCACCTGGGGCTTCATGAGCTAAATTACTTAACCCTTTCTTTCCAGACTCCCCCCCCCCCCTCTGTCTCTCTTTATCTGTTTCTATTCTCCCTTCTGAATGTCTCTGGTTCTGTCTTGATGTGTATCTCTCTATCTTTGTCCCTCTTAATCTTCCGTAGCCACTGGTTTCTTTCCCTGATGCTGACAAACAAGTCCAAGTGGGGAAAATTATTCATAGGCCCTACTATCCCCTAACATTATTACCCTCACTTTCTTAGCCAAACTTGTAGATGAAGCTGTCTACACCTGATGCTTCCATTTCCTCAAATCTCAATGACTCCTCACCCATTGAGTTTCTGAACTATTTACTAAACTGAAACTGTTCTCAGTCTTCATCTGGGCTGGGCTCTGACCCTGACTCCAGCCCTCCCATGCTCATGGTCCTCAGTGCTCACAATTTAGAGATTGTCACTTCGGAGTTGTAGGGAATCTGCAAAAGAGCATCTCCTGGTGCAGCTGGGTTCTACTGTGCCATGAGTAATCTTCCTTGGATAGAAGTGTCAGTGGAAAGGGAGCAACCTCTATACTACATCTGATACCAATGACCCCTCTCCTTCTGCAAGCTCTCTCTAGGTAGTCAACACAATGCTCTCTTGATTCTTCTCCCACTTGCCTGACCATCCTCAGTCTTCTTTGCTAGTTCGATATCAATGACATATCTCTTTGCTCTGGCCATGGCCCCAGTCTCTGTCCTAGATCTTCTCTTCTGTCTCCCTTTTGGTGACTTCACAGGTTCCCTTGGGTTTTAATATCATTTCTATGCAAATTCCCCACACCAGTATTAATCTCTCTCCTGACTCCAGGCCTCTCATCACAAACTTCCCACTGGATATTTCAAAGCACATGGGCCTGCAGACATTTCAAATTCAACATGTCCAAAGCAAAACTTGGGATTCCCCCACCCCAAACCCTTCCCTCTGCCAAAATTGCCTACTTCTGTTGAGGACTGTTTCCATCTCCCTGATCCTAACCTCAACCTGCTTCCTCTGCTTCTGTCTGGAGGGGCTAGGCAGTGGGGAGGGCCTGATGGCTTGTCCTAGGGGGGATCAAGGTTCCAGGGAAGTACCCATTTCATGAATCCTACCCTAAGAGTTAGGCCCTGGAAAGATTCTTTGGAGAAGCAAGATCTGAGTTTCCTCTATCTTCTCCTATCTTCAAGTGGGTATGTGAGGCCAGAGCCAGTATACATATGAAATATGCCCTGCTTACTGCAATGGAGATGGAAGAGAGAGAATAGGGCCAAAGAATGACTCCTTGCTTATCTGCCTTCTTGCATGCCTACCTCACTATCTGACTGGGAAAGGGCATCTGTAGCTAATGATTCAGCACAGCCCTCACTGCTTCCAGGCAGAGGGAAAGGGAGCTGTAAAGATAGGCAGTGTTTTCAAGTACACAGAGTATTTGTGCTGCCCTCAGTCCTAATATTTCATCACACACTAATAATTATGGACATTTCCTGGGGGTGCACTCAGGCTACTTTGAAGATCACTGTCAGAGCTAATGGATGATTTGGCCACCCACAACCAGCTGATCTTTAAATGACTATGTCTATAACCAATTGTTTTTCAGTTTACATTATTAAATTTCATTTTTGTTGTGCTTAGTCGTTTTCATAGAGTATTAGAAATATTGTTCAGACAGGGGAAAAGTGGAAAGAACACTGGACCTGGAGTCAGGAAGATCTAAGTTCAAATCCATCCTCAGATATTTACTAGCTATGTGACCCTGGGCAAGTCATTGAACTAAGTCACTAAGTCTGCCTTATTTCCTCAAGTGCAAAATGAAAATAATAAAGGACCTACCCTACCTCCCAGGGTTGCTGTGAGGATCAAATGAAATTATATTTGGGGGGCGGGGTGGAGTCAAGATGGCAGATTAGAGGTGGTAATTCAGTCAAGCTCTGCCAACATTGGCCTCCAGAGAACTTTAAAATAATGACTCAGATAGAATTTTGGATGACAGAGACAACCAAAGGTCAGGGTGGGATGTTTTTCTAGCTCAGGATAACTTAGGAGGTCATTAGAACAGGTCTGTGACACTGGAGAGGGAGCCAACCCAGAGAGTATATGGTGGCAGCAGCAGCTTTGGGAACTCTCAGCCCAGAGATGGTAAAGGGATTGGACAACTGATCAGAGATTATTGGGGATCCTTTGTTGGCACTGGGTGCAACTAGTGCTGATTGGCAACTCTATTGCTTATACACAATTCTGGATTTCTGTTCCAGAACAGAGAGAACTTGGGGTCTGTCACAGAGGAACAAGGACCCTGGTCATAGTTCCAAGGCCAAGAGGTGAACAGGGGCTCTTCCTGGGTAAAGATTAAAGTGGAGACCAGGATAGTACTGAGTACACCTCTCCCTGGACTACACAAAAACATGCAGACTTCCAGAACTAGCTCTAAAAACAGCAGCATGATAAACTTGTAAGCTTGAGTAAGTGCTTCTCCACCCCCAGGTGAGCAGAACGCAGCTTTAACATAAAGATCAAAGTCAAGGAATAGGCTGGAAAAATGAGCAAACAACAAAAAGAACTTGACCATAAAAAGTTTCTACCATGGCCAGGAAGACCAAGATATAACTCAGAAGAAGACAACCTTGTGAAAATAACTGCAACCAAATCCACAAAGAAAAATGTTAATTGAAACCAAGCCAAAGAGAATTCCTGGAAGAGTTAATGAAAGTGATAAGATTGGGAGAGGAAAAATTGGAAAAAGACAGGAGAGTAATGAAAGAAAATTATGAAAAGAGTATTAACAGGATGTTAAAAGAGCCACAATAAACAATACTGTAAGAAAGAATTCCTTAAAAAAGTAAAACATGACAAATGAAATAGGAAGTACAAAAAATCATTGAAGAAAATAATTTCTTAAAAATTAGAATTGGGTAAGTGGAAGCCAATGACTTCATAGATCAATAGATAGGGCTATAATGAAACAAGACTCCCTTGGAACAGAACTGGGGTATTTCAAGTTAACTATCCCTGAGTGAATTATCTGGAAATCTACCTATGAATCCTTTGAGCAAAAGGTATATAAGGACTGCCCTATAGTTTTGGTGGCAAATTTATAAGACCCTACTACCACTATCAAAAGAACTTCCTTCCATGCTGCTTTTAATTCCTGTGGACTGCTCTTAACTGAGGGTTTTCAAGTATGCTTTTTACTAAATTGTTTCCTCTCAGCCCTTGGGTTCTGAGTGGTTCATTGTGCTAGGTGTGGGAACACCAAGGACTAAGATAGGATCTATTTGCAAGAACTGAAGAACATGAGGCCTTGGCCCTTAGGTAGCATTCATCTGTCCAGTAGGCAGATGCTTAAGTAACACTGGTAGCAGCAGGACAACGGGCAGTGGCAACTTGACCTTTATGTAGCAGCACTGAGCAGGGAGATGGAAGAGAGGGCAGGGACAATCTGATCACGGGTAGTGAGACAGTGATATTAACAGGGATATCTGACCCATAGGCAGTAGCTTAGATAGCACTAGAAGCATCAAGACAGTGGGGCCCTCCCATTGGTATCCTGGCCTTTATAGTGGCACCACCAACTAGGGTGAGGCATTAGGGAGGGAAGATGCATTATGTCCTATAGGTGTTAATATCATAGGCTTCCAAATATCTGGGGAAGGAGTATTATAGGACCCCACAAATGGCCTAGGGCCCTGGGCAATTGTTGATTTGTTAAGACCCACCCCTGCCCTCCATATTTGTTGCAAGGATGAAAGGGTAGGAGTTATGCTGTGAGGATGAATATTTATGACTCTATCTTCCCAGGTTACTGGCGACCAGGAGTCAGGAGTATAGATTGTTGTACTTTGGCATTCTAATAGACATATAGCAGCTTAAGTTAACCCCTTCTTTTACCCCCACACTACTGAACAGGGTTGTTATAAGCTATGGAAAAAACCTGGGACAGCTCCAGTTAACTATGCCTCCAGGTGGATGAACCAGGTTGGCTTTTGTTTGTACGTGTCTGGTGAAATTATTCAGTGACCACCAAGAAAGATATGGCATATGTTTGCAACCTTCTTCCAGAGAAAAGAAGTCAGCACAACCAAGTTCTAGAAGTTTATTGGTACTTACATCTTCCTAAAATGCATCATGACCTACCAGTGCTTTTAGGTATACATACTGGACATGAGTTTCAAATGTCTTGGTTACATTTTTTGCCTCCTTAAGCTCAGTCAGATCACTTTCTTACTTCTTTTCCATCATTCCTTGTACCTTTTGTTTTGATACCATCTTCCCATTGAACCTATGTCACCTATATCAACCCTCTCTGAGCTTCCTGGCGTCACAACTAGATATTCCCTCAAAGTGGGAGGGAATTTAGACACAAGGACTCCATCTTGAAAAAGCTGATATCCATTTGTGTTAATTTTTTGTCTTACCCTACTCCTGTTTCTGTTAAGTACCTTCACACTCTTTGCAAATCACCTCAGACTTGCGGCTCATTTTCCCCATATCCTCCTCCTTGCCTTGTGATTGCCTCCCACTCAACTGTTTTATTCTTCTGAAGTCAAGGGAAGAAACGGAAAACTTCTCATATTTTTCTTCTTTCAAGTCCTGACTAGTCTCCCTTCTTTCCTCTTCCCATCTCAGAGTTGTACTTCTATATTTTCCTTCCATTTAATATATTGATTTTCTAATAAGGGGGTGACAGTCCTCTCCCCTGAAATACTCATTCATTCTCTTAACCTCCCTGGAAATCAGTTTCTGTATCTGTCAAATGAAGATGGGGCCTAGATGATCTCTGAGCTCCCTTCTAGATCAAAATTTGTGATTCTGTTATAGTTAAATTACTCCTGAGGTACTTTATCTCACTGATGCTCTCTTCGCCTTCTCATTGTATCCCAGATCATGAGAATTAAAAAAAAAAAAAACTAAAGAAACAAAAATGTTTCTTTACTCCATATTTTTGTCCCTTATAAAAAAAAATTTCACCACGTAAAAAAAGAAACAACACATTGCATGTCCTTCTTTTAGATTACTATTTGAAAGGGTATTTTTTTTACTTACTCCTGTTTAATCTTTTTGTTTGTTGATTACTTTCACATTTTCTGATTCTATTGAAGTAGTGATTTCAGTGTTTCCCTGTTGTCAAATATTCCATTCTATTTTTTATGTTGAAGTTCAGGTTGACAGAATATATTATTCTCCATTGTCAACTAAACAATAGCTTTCTTGTCTATCAACATTTAGCAATTAATTATGGATACAGAAATATTAATACTTTTAAGAGATATACCATATCAATAAATTCAACAATTGTATAACAATATTTTCATGCAGATATCAGATAGGGATAAAGTCAAGCTAGTTTGGATAAGCTTATCAAATAACAATAAAACAAAAATGTAAATAACATTAAAAACAATTCTTGGATACAATAAAAAAGAAACAAAATTATTTTCATATGTAGGTAAAATTTACTTCCTAAGAAAATAAAAGGTAAAAAAGAGGCATTATCCCATAATTGAAGGACAAAACCCTTTTTTGAGACAAAAATGTCTGACACTTTCTTTTAAAGTCAGAGAAGTTTCCTCTCACTCAGACTGCCAGCCTGAGACATCCTTTCAAGTGCAAAAGATAGGTAAAGAGAAGACACCAAGATTCATTATCCCTGGGGAAGAAAATCAGACTGAGGGGAAAAAAATAGCTTTTCTTCAAAGTCACTAAAAAATAATGCCAGTGAGTATATAAGCCATATATATGGAGTATTTTTTACTTTAAAAAAATCCAATTTACAATTATCTTAGGATAGCAAAAACATTTAAAAAAAAAACCTTTGAAAAATAAACATCTTAAAATTGAAGCCTGGGGTTTGGGAGCCACCTAATACCAATTCAGGGTGAAAGTCTCCTTAAGTTTTGCCGGCAAACTATGGGTCACTCTTGGCAAAATACTTCTCCCTCAGAAGGAAGACAAAAAATTGTTCAAGTCTTCAAAATAAGTGACTAGGAATTATTACTCTATTCCTTTGGATAGGCTTGCACATGTAGGTTGTAGGTTTTGTCCATATAGGTTTTGTGTCTGTCCACATGGGTTTGTCTAATTGTGGTTGGAAGAGAGGGGCGAGTAGATATCTCTAGAAGGGAGACTTTGATTCCTGCCTGGGGGGAAGTAGGAGGCCACCAAGGCTCCCCATTCTACTTTCACTAGAGAGGGGATATGGACTAGAATTAGGTGTATCTTGCTCTTAAATATCACTAGTATAGGGGAAATTATTCTTAGGTTCATGTTCCTTTTTTGTTCAGCTTCCTTTAATGGAGGAGTAGCTCAAGTCATATCCCTTCCCACCAAATGCTAGTTACATAAAGACCATCAGAACTAGTGGATAGCAAAGAAACCTCAGAAATCTGAGAAGTTAGAGATTAGAATATACACAACACAAAGACTGAATGAGTTTTCCCTCTGGAAGTGAGTAACTTAGCAAAAGAGAAAGAAAGAGAGGTAGAGAGACAGAGACAGAGAGAGACACACACACACATGCACACACATAGATGTTAAGAAGTTGGCTCCCGCTTTTCCAGTGGTGAAGATCTCCCGGTGCCAACATGCCTCTCGCAAAAGACCTCCTGCACCCCTCTCCCGAGGAGGAGAAGCGGAAACACAAGAAGAAGTGCCTGGTGCAGAGTCCGAACTCGTATTTCATGGACGTGAAGTGCCGGGGTGCTACAAAATCACCACTGTCTTCAGCCACGCACAAACAGTGGTTCTCTGTGTCGGGTGCTCCACCGTCCTCTGTCAGCCTACTGGAGGCAAGGCAAGGCTTACAGAAGGATGTTCCTTCAGACAGAAGCAGCACTAATGACTGAATCAAGATGAATGAGGAACTATAAAGAATAAAACAAATTTGATACAAAAAAAAAAAAAGAATTTGGCTCCCCTACATGTTCTTTGTACATTTCTCTACAACATCCTATTCTCAAGTGGCCTCTCTTTTAATAGATCCTAGAACTGCAGAAGAATTTCTCCTCTCCCTAGGTCTCCTCACCTTTGATACAGATACAGGGCATCATGTAACAATGTTTTCCATCAGTAGGAGAGCTTTATGGAAATACATCAATCTTGAACACTGGGTAACATTCTATTATGAATCCTGGGCTTAGAGTTAATACCATTTATCCCAAAATCTTGTCTCTATATTACATGATTTCAAATTTACCCCATGTATCAAAGTTCCCATTTTAGGGACAAGTGAGTTGAAAGATGGGAAAGAAAATTTATAACTTGCTGGTTTGTTTGTTTTTCAAAATCTATCTCAAAAATTGCCCTTACATCTAATTGCAGGAGGGACAACATTAGCATTTGAAGGTTAAGGAAAAAAAAATTTTCAAGGGTCTTCTAGTTACCTAGAGCAGGTTGCCAGACTGAGCTAACACAAGAGTATAGTGGAGAAAGAAAAGACTTAAAATAGAAAGGAAAACTATGAGATTTGGATCTCGTGCTTTAACTCTTCAAAGGCTTCCTCTCTAATCTGCACATTGGATTATCAGTACTTCTAATATTCACTTCTCAGGGTTCTCTTAAGTATTTTGTAACATATAAAGCATTATAAAAAGGGTAACTAATGTTAATATGGAACTACAACAAAAAATTGCAAAAAAAAAAAATTAATCCTGGGGCAAAGCCAAGAGGGCAGAGTAGAAACAGCACTTTCAAGGTGCTCTGCCCCACACCACCTCCAAACAATGTAAAAGGTGAATCTGAACAACTTCTGGAGCCCCAGCACCCACAGAACGACACAGAGAAGCTAACCTCCTGCTGAGGACAGCCCAGCAGCCCTGTAGGGAGCAGCCAGCGCAGCGCTCTGAGAGCGGGCAGCACAGCATGCTGGGAACCAACAGGGCAGCACTCTGAGAGCCAAGCCCAGGCCTGCGTGAGCCAAGGTTTTAGCTCCAGGGTGACTGGGCCAGCAGCCGGCTGGAGGGACCCCAGAACACCAGCAGCTGTGGCAATTCCAGAATTATCAGCACAGATATGCCTAGGACAAAGTGAGAGGTTAGTGCCCTATGGACTTTGGGACCAGTATTTGCGTCGGCTTCCTCCCCTGGGGGCGAAAAGCTGCTGAGGAAACATGGCACAGAGGCCATTTTGCAGTGTCAGTGGCAGCTCCAGCTCCTGGTCTGCGAACTGTAGAGAGATCCAGTAATTAATCTGGGGGTTAATTGCTCTTGCTTTAAGCTGCTTGGATTTGGATTGTGGTCTTGGGGGTAGGCCTGAGGTGGGTATCCAATTTGCCAGAGCGGGTGGAGGCTTTACAGAGGCCACCCAACCTCCAGAAGTTGTGAAGACCCCACGTTTGGGATGGAAGCTCTCCTGTCTGGTGGCAGAGTCCTACTGTGGCAACAAGCCCAAAAATCAAGTAATTAAGTGGCAATATGCCTAGGCAAAGGAAACAAAATAAACAGAAAAATACAACTTTAGACTCCTATTTTGGGGGCAAAGAGGATGAAAGCATGGAACAGGAGGAGGACTGTGAGGTCAGAACTCTTGCACCAAAAGCCCCAAATGAAAATACAAGCTGGCTACGGGCCATAGAGGACCTTAACAAGCAGATAAGAGAAGTGGGGGGAAATTGGGAAGAGAAATGAGAAAGATGCAAGAAAAGTATGAAATGAGAGTCAACAGCCTGACCAAGGAAAACAACACCCTAAAAAATAGACTAACTCAAATGGCAAAAGAGGCTCAGAAAGGCAATGAGGAGAACAATGCCTTAAAAAGCCGAATTTGCCAGATGGAAAAAGAATGTCAAAAGCTCACTGAGGAGATTCATTCCTTCAGAATTAGACTGGAGCAAATGGAAGCCAGTGACTTTATGAGAAATCAAGATGCTGTTAAACAGATCCAAACAAATGAAAGAATAGAATGCAATGTGAAATATCTCATGGGAAAAACCACTGACCTGGAAAATAGATCCAGGAGAGATAGTTTAAAAATTATTGGACTACCTGAAAGTCATGATCAAAGAAAGAACCTAGAAATCATTCTTCAAGAAATTCTGAAGGAAAATTGCCCTGATGTTTTAGACCCAGAGGGCAAAATAGAGGTTGAAAGAATCCACCGATTGCCTCCTGAAAAGGATACCAAAAAGAAAACTCCTAGGAATATTATAGCCAGGCTCCAGAACTTCCAGATCAAGGAGAAAATACTACAAGCAGCCAGGAAGAAACAATTCCAATATTGTGGAAACACAATCAGAATAGCACAGGACCTGGCAGCTTCTACACTGAGGGATAGAAGGGCATGGAATATGATATTCCAGAGGGCAAAAGAGCTGGGATTGAAGCTAAGGGTCACCTACCCAGCAAAACTGAGTATCTTGTTTCAGGGGAAAATATGGTCCTTCAGTGGAATAGAGGACTTTCAAGCATTCTTGAGGAAAAAACCAGAGTGGAATAGAAAATTTGACATCCAGACGCAAGAAGTAAGAGATGCCTGAGAAGGTAATCAGGGAAAAGAAATCAAAAGGAACTTATCAAAGTTGAACTATTTACATTCCTACATGGAAAAGCAATAACTGTGTCTGATGAAACCTTTCTCGTTATGAAAATAATTGAAGAAGGGTATATGGATATATGAATACATATGTGAATGTGTGTATATATGTTTACAGGTATACATGGATAGAGGGCACAGGTTCAATTTGGTGGGAAGGGATGATACTTAAGGGGTGAAGTTAAGAGGTGAGAGAGGAAAGTGACAAGAGGAGATGGGGAGAGACAGGGTAGGGTAAACTATCTCATGTAGAAGAGGCAAGGGGAAGTAGTTGCAGGAGAGAGGAAGAACAGGAAGGCAAAAAGGCAAAACCCTATTCTCATTGAATTTGGCTCAGGGAGAGAATCACATACATACTAAATGGGATATCTAACCCTGCAGGAGAGTATGGGGAAGGGGGATGAGAGGGGGGATGATGGAGGGGAGGCCATTCTAGGGGGAGGGGAGGTTGGAAGTACCACTTTTGAAGAGGGACAGGATCAAAGTAGGGAATGGACCAGGTGGAGGGTGGGATGGGTGGGAGGGAAATATAGCCAGTCTTTTACAATATATCTACTATGGTAATGTTTTGCATAGCTATATATGTACAACACATACTGAATTGCTTATCTTCCCAGAGGGAATGGGTGACAAGGGAGGAAGGGAATGGATCTGAAATTCCAAGTCTTAAAATTAAATTTTTCAAATGTATATAAATACTATTATTAATACTCTTTTGCATGTAATTGGGAGATAAGATGTTCAGGCATTGGGGCACAGAGATTCACCTTGCCCTAATGGCAAAGTCGAAGGGGGTATGGGAGAAGATATGGGAGAGAGAAAACTGGATGAGGGGATATCCTGTGGGACTGCTATTCTGGGGTGGTGGGTAGGGGAAAAATGGGGGGAAAATTGTAACTCAAAATCTGGTGGAAATGAATGATGTAAACCAGAAGTTAATAAAGAAAAAAAGAAAAAAAATAATCCTGCTCTTCTCTTTATTAGAACACATTGTGATTCCTACATGTTTAGCAAAACATTGGATAAAAACTTTAAAAAAAAAGCAAAAAAAATTCCTTAAAGAAACCAATCTGTCAGCATCATTACAACAGGTGAAAGACAATAGTTCAAGAGGTCCCCATCATTTACATAAGTAGCTAGCCAAATCACTTAGAGCTCTATAATATAATCTGTGCCTAATTTTAGTGGCTAATTGAGTAAAAGGAAAAAGGCCAAAAGAAAAAACTGAAAAAAGTGGTGACAAAAGTAAACCAAATACAGAGCATAGAGTCAAGTTTGTATTGCTAAAATAATATCAACACAACACAAAAAATAATTGTCCAACTTTGACTCAACTAGAAACAGTCTGACCTGGTACAGAAATTAAAATTTTCCTGGTTTAGGGAGAGGAGAGCATCCCAGTAGTAAATTCCCATTTGTCTCAAAACAAATTTCATCATATTACATTTAAAGAAGATGATATAAAAAGATTATGTCAAAATAGAGCGAGGTATTAGATAAAAAATAAAAGGGGGAGCGTAACAAAGACTCCTCAGTTGTGTTTCCGTGCTAAATTTATCTGTCATGTGTCATAATATCACAGGCCCTTCTTTTCTTACTCCTTGATTTTGTCAGAATTTTTCCATATACTTCTATTATTTCATTTTAGAATTTGGGGTTCACGTGAGACATTTTTTTTGGACAATCCTGTTCAAGCATAGCTTTAGTGGGTGATCTTTGGAAAAAAATTTCAAGTTTTCAAGAAAGCAACAGTACCTTACAGGTGAAAAGAAAATATTGTTTTGGTTTATTTACATTGGTGATGAGAGTTATTTCCTCATAGAAGTCTTGCTTTTTAAAGAATCATTGTTTTACACTATAAATGTAAGATTTAATAGACTCAGTCAATCAAGAAGGATTTATTAAACATCTTCAAAGTGCCAGGCATTATCCTAATTACAGGAAATAAAAAAAGAAAGTGAAACAGTCCATAAAATCTAAGAGCTTACATTTGGCATTTTCTATTTTGAGGACAATTTTGTGCCCCAAACTAACCAATCACAACACCAGAAACATGATTTCAAGGTGACAGTGAACTTTTGTGCCTTGAACCCAAGATGAGAAGTAGGACACCTTACATTTGTAAATACATTTTTGTTATTTTGTTGTTTAACCTCAGTGAAGTTATCCAACTTTTCTATATATAAGAACCATGAGAAACAGAGTTTAATATTCAACCATTTGCAGAGCTCTGATTATTTGATTTCCCTGAAGCATTAAAAATTTTATGTAATTTTATTTTATGAAATGAAACTTTTAAAATTATATATAAAGATACTTTCCCACATTGATTTTATATAAAATTTCGATTTCCAAATTTGTCTTCAAATTTAGTGATTTCCAAAATTAATTGGATAGTTTTTCAAACATTTAAAAGTAAAAGAGATCCCTGAAAATTTTATGTTAGCCTTTGAAAACAGAATTCTGTAAAGGCACAAAGTTATCATAACTTTTCATTCTCTATATGAGCGTCTTAACATTTACTATATTACTAATAATCCTAGAAGATACCACAGATTGTAATGCATAAGAAATGAAAGCAGTTCTATGGCCAAAATCAATCAGATGTATGTGTTTATATATGGGTCTGTATTTACATATTTTTTAATTATTCTTGATAAAACAGGCAACCACTATTGAGATATACTGTGGCTACATACTATGTCACCACTTGTTACAGTTTGACAGGTTTAGGACATGGGAAAGGGAGTGTTCATTATAATGGGACTCTTATTATATCATACTGGGCCTCTTAAGTTGGAGAAACACAAATAATATTAAGAAGGTAATGTAACATTAATGTTTTTCCTAGAGATCCTATATGGTTTATGTTGCTTTCTGCTAATTAGTATCACTCTTTTCCCCAATGCAGTTCATCTCAGGAAATGACTTGCTAAAGAAAGTAATTTTCAACTACAAATGTGACCACTTCTGAATTCAATAATCCTAATGTGACTCGAAAACACCTCTATGATAAAATATGTCTTTTTAATCTTTAAAGCCTTTTACAACCTGGCTCCAACCTGTCTTTCCAACCTCAATATGTATTACCTACCTTTCATTTTCTACTACCTAGACAAATGATGCTTTTTCTCTGTTCTTCTTGGAGAACGGTATTGGTAATAGCCATATCCCATTACTGAATAGTCTCTCCTTTCTAGCACCACATAAATACCTCTCTTTAAGGTGAATGTCAGGCACCAACTTCTGCCATGAAGTCCTTTCTGATTAACCACCCCCAATTCCTTAATGTACATCCTGGCCAAAAGGGTTTCAATCACGGATATTGTAGATATTTATGACAACTTAAAATGTATGGCTTTAGCTAGGAGCTTTCTTTTTAGCTGCATATATTCCTATATGCCCTTGCTGTCCCTCCCCTTAAAATGTATGATCTCTGCAAGCAGACATTTTAAAATTATTTATTCTTTTGGAAGATATATTTACAACACACGTAACAGGTCCTTAACAAATTTCATTCTCATAACCAGGAGAAATTTGTATACAATCACAGATACAACATATGTGTGATGACCAACTATGACAGACTGGACTCTTCTCAGCAATGCAGTGATATAAGTCAATCCCAAAAGACTCATGAAGGAGAGAGATGCCTACATCCAGAGAAATAACTAGAAAGAACTGAGCTTGAATCCTAATGGAAGAAAACTAACTGATCTTTTTCTTTTCATTGTTTGGTTTTATTTCTTCTTTACCATTTTTCATCCCATCTAATACAATACACCTTTGTAATTTGACTAATGTCTATTGTGAAAGTATTTGCAGATCCTATACTGGACTATATGCCATTATGGGGGGTGGGGGGAGGGAGGGAAGGGAAATTTGAAACTCAAGGAACTATGGAATTGAATCTTGTAAACTAAAAATAAATAAATAAAGTTTAAAAAATTTCATTCTCATAAATTACTGTATTTGACCATTTTTTTTCCATTTCATTTGACACCATCAGGATAAATTTCTAGAACAATGAGACAGATAAAATGAATTCAATTCCTATTGGAAATTATTTCTTATACAAGTTAATTTAATTAGAAATTTACCTCTCCTTCGACTCACTAATTTTGGAAAAAATTCTTCTCAAAACAGAAAACTCTTATTTGTAAGAGAAAAAATCTAAACCCTAAATTCCAAAATTAGAAACCATCCAGAATTGTCTGTTGAGTGCTCAAAAGGGTCTAACCAAATGCAATATGATGCTGTGAAGACTCTACACCAAGTGTTCTCTCTCATATATACAGAAAAAATCCCCAGTTATCAACCCAATTTTTGCAAAAAAGTTATATACCAAAATTAGTCCTTAAGTCTGGGCTCTTTACAAACAGCTTTAGTTATAGCTTAAGAATCAAAGCCCAAATTAAACTGTTTATCAAGTATAAATACAAAAACCATGAAAATGATACCACAAGGAATAGTGACTAGGAATAAAACTATGATTATTCCTGAGCAATTATATGCATATCAATTACAAGATGTGACAAAAGGAGGGACAGAAATATGATATGTGCCCAAAAAATGAACAGCAAGAGTAACTGGAGCAGCATTTTAAAACTCTGTAGTCTGCCCCAAGTTAAAACTTAATACATAAATTGAAACCAAACAATTAACACCATGAGGCTATATGCTAGCGACAAATAGCCTGTACAGGTAGTTTAAAAATAAAACAACCATTGGTTTTATTTTTTCTCCTACAATTTTGTCCTGATACTAGATGTCAGACAGTTTATGAATAAACAAGAAAAACTTACTATTATTGAAAATTCCTCGGCCAAATACTTCAATAATGATGATTCTCTTGCCAAAAAATTACTTCTCTCTTTCACATTGCCTCAAAGTTGAGTATCAAACTCCTTTCTGACCACAGAAGCAATACAATCAATAATCAAAACTTTAACTCCCTTGGAGATAATTTCTTCCCCCAATAACTCAATATTTTAAAAGAATAAACATTTTTGGGGTGGCTAGGTGGAACACCGTGAGTAGAGCGCCGGGCCCTGGAGTCAGAAGGATCTGAGTTCGGATCCAGCCTCAGACACTTAGCACACACAAACAAAACCTAGCCTTGTGACCTTGGGCAAGTTACTTAACCCCGATTGCCCTCCAAAAAGCAAAACCAAAATAAGTGGTAAGTCCTGACTCTTAATTATGTCATTATTCATGGTTCAGCCCTAGCCTTGGGTAATCCAGGAAAAGAATTTATTCCTAGCCCAAGTAGAACACAAAAGGCCAGAATTCTGCTTTGATGAAATTATTTGGAAGGTTCTGTAGTCAGGGAGGGCAACAGCTCCAAAATTTCTTTTCCTCATCAGCCTACCCTTCAGAAAACTTAGATTTGACTTGTTTTCTAAATGAGGAATAAAACAATATCCAGAATCTGCTCTAATATTTGGTTCTTTAATAATTTCTTCAATCTGCATTCATCCATTCTGTTCTCCAATAAAACTTCCATCTAACTGTGAATCTGATTTCCCTAAAGAACACTTATCTCACAATGTCACTCCCCTGTATCTAAAATATAAAATGCAAAGGCTGGCTTTTTTCTTTTTAACACTCATAATATGGTTTCAAACTGCTTTTCCCACTGATCAAAAAACATTCTTATGCTCCAGTTTTCAATGAAACTGACTTACTGACTGTTACTCACATGGTATCCCACCTTCTATCACCCCAACTTTACAACGCCTATCCCATTTGCAGAGAATGCTGTTCTCTCTCTGGGGAAGGAGGGAATCTCTTCTAAGTGAGGAGAGTTAAGAGACTTCATGGATGAGACAACAGTTACAGACTAATAAATAAAAGGATGGATGGAGGATTCTGGTAAAGTAGCAGAGTGGATAAACAAAAATGCCAAGCTCTCCAGATTTCCTCCACAACCTAGAGAAAACTACCTCAACCAAATGCGAAGCAAAAAAATAAAGAGTTGGGGTAAATCAGTGGTCCTCCTGGGTGAAAGAAAGAGATGAGAAGAGAAAAATCACTAGACTGAAGCTGGGCTTGTTTCCTGTCAATTCTAAGCACCTAAATACTAATTTCAACAAAACAGCAAGTGGAAAGCATTGGGTCTAGTTAGGTTGGAAGGTATGTACAGAAGCAGTTGGGCAGGGATGCATTTGGCTATGGGAACTTGATGGAGGGTGGAGTTCTTGGTTTTTCTTCCAGAACAGAGGGTAGAAGTAAAGGATATGAGGACAGGGGGACAATAACCCACAATCCAAGCTTATTACTGTTACAGTAATAAGCTGCTACAAAAAAAAAAATCAATGAGTGAAACAGAAAGAACGAAACTACAAAACATTACTATGAGAAGAAAAGCCTGGGATTCATCTTCAGAGGATACTGAAGCAAAAGAAAACTTTTCCTATCCAAGAGAGTAATGTCAAATTGTGACCTGCCCAAAGAGAACTTTAATAGAACTAGGAAAAGTTTAGGACCAGGTAGGTAGTGCAATGAATAGAGCACAGAATCTGGAGTCAGGAGGACTTGAGTTCAAGTGTGACCTTGGGTAAGTGACAACCCTAATTGCCCTGTTTAAAAAAAAAAAAGACTTTTTAAATCAAATGAGAGATTTAAGAAAAAAATTTAAATAATAATGCAAAATGAAGAAGATTATGAAAAGAATGTCAATCAATTGGAAAGGAAGATGGAGAATATTAACTACTTGAAAATTAGAATTGGGGAAGTGGGAAGTCAGTGAAATGAGAGGATAATAAAACAATATAATGAAAAAAAATGGAAGAATGCGAAACATTTCATAAAGACAACTGTTCCAGAGAAAAGAAAACACAATAACTGGACTACCTAAAACTGTGATCAAAAAAAGAATCTTGATAGAAAACATGAAATGATTAAAGAAAATTGTTCTGAAGTGTTACAACAAGAGGTTAAAGCAGAAGTAGAAAAAATTCACATTTTACCACCTGATAGGGATCCTACAAATAAAAACTTACCACAAATGATCAAAAATTGCTCAATACCCAGCTCAAGGAGAAAAATATTACTGAGCAAGAAAAAAAAAACAATTTATATGACAGAGACACAATTAGAATCACACAAGAACTAACAAAGATGACACTAAAAGATGACAAGTCTTGGAACAATACAAAAAGAATTGCAAAAGAACTGAGGTTTGTAGCTAAAAATATCATAGCCAATAAAGTTAAGCATAATCCTGAATGAAAAAGAAATGGATATTCAATGAATTGACAGAATTTCAGCACATTAAAAAAAACCTGAACTTAATAAAAAATTTGACATATAAGAGGTAAGAGAAATATAAACTATATGTCAAAGACTCAATAAGGACATATTGTTTGCTTTTTATGTAAAAAGGAAATATAAAATTTGTTATGAGAAATTAGGTAATTCAAAAGAAAGATTGGGTAGATCTTTGGGTAGGATGCAATTCTAAAGACAAGTAAAAACATTTAGAAAACAAAGTAACTGTCTTATACAAATGAGTTTCGAGAGGCAAAACTGACACAGTTCTGGAACACTACTCTCATCATGAATAGATTAGAGAGAAAATAATAATATATCTCTTATGTATTGTATTGTTATTATATCATATATCATATATATGAGATATATAGAGATATTCCTCTTTATATTATTGTATTATAAGGCTATATAAAAGTATTCAACTCAAAAAGCAATAAAAGGCTTAGGATTGATAAGGAGTGGGACAAGAAAAATGAGCGATTTTTAGAGGAAATTTTACTCAGTTATGTATTAAATAGAAGGAAATAAACGTTTTCTGAATTCATAACAAAATAAGAGGATTAGGCAATATGACAAAGAGGGTTATAGAAGGGTGTCTAGATTAAAAGAGTGCGATAGAGAGGAAATAACAGATGTGGAAGGCTATAAAAGACTTATTCTAAATTCAGATGGAAACATGAAGGTAAGGGGAAAAGTTTGGGCAGAGTGGATAATGGAGGGGTCTTAGGAGGCTTGGGTAGGTCGAATAGTAAGAGGGCAAGGTAGTGGGTAGAAGTAGAGAAATACAAACATAAAATAAATCAGTTGTAGAATTTATTAGGGAAAAAAGCAAGGTGATAATCATGAGCTCAGACAGAGTTAAGGTGTAGAAACTAAAGTATGTCGACCATATTAAACTATTTAAAATATGTAGCCAATATAATTTTGTAATATTGCTGTGGTTTAATAAATGAGTTGATGCAGTTAGAAAAATGTGAAAGGACTTAAGACTAGTGAAGGGAGAAGTTTTCCACCCTCAGAGAAACAGGACAAACTAGTATGGTCTTAAATAGGTGCATTATGATTCTCAAAGTTTATATATATATGTATATATATATATATGCATACATGTATGTATCTTTGTATGTAAGAGTACATATTTATGTATTCCCTATATAGCCTTCTTCACAGAAAGGGGAGGAAAAAAAGTAAAAAGTTCACAACAGAGAAGAAAATTTACAAGGAAACAGAAAAGATGGACACCTCTTTATACATTACATAGTATTTATTATATATGTTTTCTTGAAATGGAATTTCATTGCTGTACATTTTGAATCCTCTTATAATCTGCAGCCCACATGGGGGGCTTTTTTATCTTATTCTGTATTTAAAATTTATATATTCCTTTTTCTATAGTGTATCAAGTTTAGTATTTAAGTTTAAAATAAAATTTTTAAAAAAGAAAAAGAAATAAAAGGATTTTAGCACATAAAGATGTACAGGGAATCTGTTGCAGGGATCTAGATGAGTGTGTGGATCAGTTTGTTGTCTTCAGGAGGTAAACTTTGAAATAAGATAGTATGAAAGGCTAAAGAATATAAACAGGAACCCTACTAAACTAGGAGAAGACATTTATATTTTATCCCATAGGAAAGCAGCTGCTTAAGATTTCAGGGCAGTGGTTTGACATGGTTATTAACTAATGATGATGATTTCTTTAGCAGGAATCAAACAACCAACATCAACTGCCTACTACATGCCAAAAACTTTGATACACAGAAAGAGGAAGAAAAAAACCCTAATTCCAAGGAACATATATTCTATTTAGTAAACATAAACATACTCAAATTTCATACAGAATAGGAAAAAAATAAATTGGAAGAAGCAAGGTGCCTCAGGAGGTAAGAGTGCTTGGCATGTAGTCAGAGTTCAAATCTGACCTCAGACTCTAGCTGTGTGACACTGGTCAAGTCAACTTAACCTCTATTTTTCCTTAATCTACTGGAGAAGGAAATGGCAAATCACTCCATTATCTTTAACAAGAAAATGCTATAGACCTGACATAACAATTCTACCCATGTAAATTGGGGGGAAAATTCTTTCCTACTATTCTAACTCTTCTACTTGATTGTGTGTTAACTGGTCAAAATAACTAATATAGAATACCTACAGATAGGAGGGGTCTGGAACAGAAATTACAAGGGTACAGAGAAGATGCCCTGAAGAGTTAGAGATCATAAATATATGCAGAATCCCAGAATTCTCAGAAAATGTAGATGAGAACTGGTGTTAAAGAACTTAAATGACTGTTCACTACTCCTCACTCATGATTTTGTTTGGGGAGCTAAAGTTGGTTAGGTTCATCTTTAATCCATTCTGAAATTCCTTTGAGGTTACCATGAAAATCAGTTAGTGTTCAGATGTGGCTAGAAAAGAATTATTTCATGGCTTCATAGTGTAAAGACAGTGTTTAAATAGTAGATTTCTAAGAATACTTAGTCTCTTCATTCAGGAAAAATGCTACATGAAAGAGGGAAGTCTAGGGCCAAGATGTAGAGAATAAAGAACAGGTCAGGGTCTGCCCTGCCCACTGCATGCTTCTACATAACCCCATGTCTTCCAGCTCATTATCATCCTTCAACTTTCCCACAATCTTACATCTATCACCTTATACACTAATGTGTACATGTTATCTATTTTAAAAAATGGTACAGAAATAGGAAAGAAAAATCAAAATTATAATGCAACTCAATGTGTTATAAAATTTATACACATGCACACACACACACACACACACACACACACACAACCAGGCTCTTTAGGGATACCCTTTATATAGGGTTTCTTCAAGAATAGGTATTTTTAAGGAACTTTTTCCTTTGTAAATAAAAAATTTATGTAATTAGCACAACATCATAAGCAATATGTTCAGTTTAGGTTACTATTATAAAGACAGGACTCATTTTAGAATTAAACAAGAGATTCAATTCTATTTAAAAAGCAGAACCCAGATTATCATGCAATGTAAATTTTGTTAAAAATAAATGAATGTTTACACCTACTTGAGGAAAAATTATCAGTGGCCATTTTCTGGATATATTTGGGGAGGCCATCAATGAGCTGAAATGAGCATTTAAAAAAAAATCACTAGTACAATATGATCAGAAGCTGGCTAGAAATATGTAATCCCACCTTATACTATATAAACTGCTCACTTCTGAGCAGTTGGTTCATTTAGAAAAATTAATTGAAATGAGGATCAAGTTGCTCTGACGCTACAGTGTAAGATGAAGACAAGGTTTTTAGTATTAGATTTTTTTTTTTTTGGAGGGGGAAGGCAGGGCAATTGGGGTTAAGTGACTTGCCCAAGGTCACGTGGATAGTAAGTGTCTGAGGCCAGATTTGAACTCAAGTCCTCCTGACTCCAGGGCTGGTGCTCTATTCACTGTGCCACCTAGCACCCCAGTACTAGACTTTCAAATAAAAATGAAAGTGGTGATACCTCTTAAATGGTAATCATTTTATAAATCATTTGCATGTGTTGTGTGCTACAAATTATTAAAATACAACCATTAGAAGCAAGACACTTTATGGTAAAAATAAATAGCATAGCAATTATTAAAATAACAGGTCTGTCTGTGGCACAGTGAGGACTTAAACCTCATGATCACAAGTCTTCATTAATCATTTCTTTCCAAAATAGCTTATAAAAATCTTATTACTTCTATGAAGGAGGCATCAAAATGTCTAGGAAACCTACAGTTTGCATTTGAGAAGCATAGGCTCTGCTAACTATGTAGGGAAGCTCTTGAACAGTCTGGTAATTCTGGCCTGTCATTTTCTTTTGTTTTTTTGTGGGGTTTTTTTTTTTTTGTTTTGTTTTGTTTTTTTTGCTTTTTGGAGGGCAATTGGGGTTAAGCAACTTGCCCAAGGTCATACGGCTAGGTTTTTGTTTGTGTGTGCATTAAGTGTCTGAGGCCGGATCTGAACTCAGGTCCTTCTGACTCCAGGGCCGATGCTCTACTCACTGCGCCACCTAGCTGCCCCCTGTCATTTTCATGAGATCCAATGGGGAAAGGGATAAGAAATCCTATAGAAGTATATAAACAGTTGAAATCAATATGAATACAGAGGAGACTGTAATTACTCTCTATGCTGTTAACATTCCAGATTTCTCTGTTAACAGTAATATTATCTTAATCAACAAATCTTCTCTGGAGGACAAAATGAAAGATACCATGGTGATAGAGATTCTTATTTTTTTGGTTCTCTAATTGAGTTGCCATGTACACACTAAGGCACAGAGCACCAGACATTCAGGAGCTTAGATTCTACAAAGATGTATGATCCCCTTTAAGAACTGCCCAAGCAATGCCCTGCTTAACAAAATAGAGAAAAAATTTTAACCATCTAGCGTTTTATGACACAGTTGCAAATAAATTGTTTCTTTAATGCCACATTTACTCTTTCTTATTAAATAAATGCATTGTGCCCTTCTGGACTTCAGACACAGAGGTTTTACACAAAGAGAAATTATTAGTTTGATGTGTGCTCCTTAAAATATAGGGTGAATATAAAAAAAGTAGCTAGCATCTAAAAATTAAGATAAGACAAGTATCTTGTGAAAGGACAAATCTTGTTAAATAACTGATTTTACTAATCGACTTCTTTCTTGGCTATATCTACTTAATTAATGTTTATGAATTGACTACTGACTACAAAAAATTTTTTTTTTCCTTACCTCTGTGAGTGAGCCTCGCGGCACATTATCTCCATGTAAGGCTTCATCTAAGCTGGTAAGGGGTGTTGCTAAGAAAGCTGAAGAAAAGTCACCAGACTTCTCTAATTTCATTCCATAAGCCTAAAGAGCAAATAAGCCTAAGTAGCAAAAAAATACTTAAGTGATCAAAAAAAGAAAGAGTTGACATTTAACTGGTTAATCAAAACCTATAGCATTTCCTCCAAACTTTTATTTTTACTGTCAAACATAGTTTTACATGAAGCAAATTATTCTAGATTATTGTTCTTATGTCTGAAAGCCCCTACCTCATGTCATGAAACCGCACATTACAAAACATTATTTCCTTTAGTTTTCAATGAATGAAGAATGGGTATTCTTGCTTTTCTTCTTTTGTGACAAAAAATTCCTAAAGGGTAACCTTCTGATTGGTGTTCAAGGATTAAAAAAAAACTCTATAATATTTAAATGTATGTTTCTTGTTTAAAAAAAGTTTAGAAAAAAATCACCTTTTCCTTTAAGAAAATATCACAATTGCTTTGTACAAGTGACCATTTTGTTATGACAACAAAAGATATACGCCTCCCTGAAAGAGTCAAATTATCATTTGCTTTCACTAACATTCAACTATTATGTGTGAGAACTAAGAAACTTATAGCCATAAAAATAATATGCAAAAATGAAATGAGCAGAAGCAGGACAATTTGTAATAATAACATTTTTTTTTTAATTTTTTTTTTTTAAAAGCAATTGGGGTTAAGTAACTTGCTCAAGGTTACACGGCTAGTCATTTGATTTATGCGTGGGTGCTCATTTTCTGAGGCCGGATCTGATCTCGGGTCATCCAAACTCCGAGGCCGGCACTCTTACTCACTGCGCCACCTAGCCGCCCCTTTAGGGCAATTGGGGTTAAGTAACTTGCCCAAGGTTACACGGCTAGGTTTTTGTTTTGTGCGGATTAAGTGTCGGAGGCCGGCTCCGAACTCAGGTCCTTCTGATTCCAGGGCCGGCGCTCTATTCACTGCGCCACCTAGCCGCCCCTAATAATAACATTTTAAAGGCAAATAAATTTGAATGACTTTAGGAACTCTTAATAAAGAAGACCAAGACCACCCACAATTCCAGGTTCATGAACAAACATGGTTAATGGAATTGTGTGGGGTATAGAGACCCTAACCCAAGTAAATTGATCACTCAGAAACCTCTCAAAGTGAAGGTAGAAAGACTTATTAGAATCTAGCAAGAAGCGGGCAGTCCAGTCACTGACACAGTGCCCAGAGAGAGGAGGCCAAGGTACAGAAGCTAAAGCTGGGTTAAATAAGCAAGGGTTACTCACCCTTCCCAAACATTAACCTAATTATTACTAATGAGGCTCTAATTCTGTTAGATAATATACATAATACATGAGGTCCACTACGCAAGCCCAGTAACAACCTCAGAATACTGAACCCCTTCAGTCCAACCTAGATGTATCCTTATCTGGGCCTCAGTGTCCCAAGGCCGCTGTCTGCTTTCTGATTGGTCAGATCCACCTGCTGCTGCCAACTCTTTTTATCTACGTTATTTCATTTTAGTATTATCTAGGAGTTCTCTGGGAACTGGGAACTGGAACTTCCTCCCAAGGCTACTGTCTGGTACTTTTTATCAGTAGTCTTGTTTCAGCAATTCTTGAAGTTCTACAGAAACTTAAACCTTTGCTACCTCTCAACTACCATTCCTTTCCCCAAACTAAAATCACCTCTAATTTGGCCTCAATAGTTAATCTAATCAATTGTATTAATACTCAATAGCTCTTACATTACCTTGAAATACACAATGACTTACACATACATATGGGGAAACAATACTGAACTTAGTTCAAAATACAAGGAAGTAATAAGAATGTACATATGATATTCAGAATGGGGAACTTCACTGCAAGTCATTCCACACAGAATGGAAATTAAAGTTAATGGGAGTTTTGTCTAATTTTGGACTTTTTTCTGGAAATTAAGGCTGGAATTTGTTTTCCTTGCCTGTACATGTTAAATGATGACCAGTATTCATTTTTCTTGCTTTCTCACTAGGGCAAAGGTGGAAGAAAAATTATGAAAATTCAGAGCTCAAAATAAAAAACTTTTAAATGATCATATGCAAGTTACACAGCTCAAACCATAGCACTCTCTGCTCTAAAAGTTCAGAAAGTACTGCCACTATTATTCTACACCTGCCACATGAAGTAGTTGGAGACACAGTGGAGAGTGCTGGGCTTGGAAAGACCTTAATTCAAATACAACTTCAGAAACTTTCTAGCTGTCTGATCCTAGGCAAGTTACTTCACCTTTGCTTACCACACAGTTTCCTTGTCTGGAAAAATGGGGGTAATAACACCATGTACCCTCTAGGGTTGTTGTGAGATCTTCACAAAGCACCATTCTGGGCACAAAGTAGGTGCTACATTACATAAAGGCTTAGTCTCTTTCCCTTCCCTTTGATCTAAGTACATTACAGGAATTATCTAATTTACAATAATAATTCACATTTTACAAATTATACAGTGTATCCATGAAACCTAGGTCTAGAATTCAGATTTCACTTCCAACTGCAGTGTTATGACCCTGGGGATTCTACATTGGTTAGGGTGACAAGAGCCTCACATCAGAACCTTTTAAAGCAATATGAAATAAGGTTTTTCACTAGCATATCTATACCTTATCCTCAGTTACCATGGCAGTGGACAGATAGAAGAATTTTCTAGGCACATAAAAGCAGCTAGCTATTTGGTCAAAAATGACATCACTCATTATTGCTGGTAACATGACAATAATAATGTACTTCAGCAGAAGAGAAAAGGAAAGATATTTCAAGAATATCTGTTAGGCACTTAGGTAGGTACCTCATCCCTGACATAACAATTCTACAGATGTAAATTGGGGGAAAAATTCTTTCCTACTGTTCTAACTCCTCTACTTGATTGCGTGCTAACTGGTCAAAATAACTAATATAGAATACCTACAGATAAGAGGGGTCTGGAACAGAAATTACAAGGGTACAGGGAAGATGTCCTGAAGAGTTGGAGATCAGAAAGCTATGCAGAGGCCCAGAATTCTCTCAGAAAATGTAGATGAGAACTGGTGTTAAAGAACTTAAATGACTTTTCACTACTCCTCACTCATGATTTTGCTTAGGGGACTAAAATTGGTTAGGTTCATCTTTAATGCATTCTAAAATTCCTTTGCAGTTACCATGAAAATCAGTTAGTGTTCAGATGTGGCTAGAAAAGAATTATTTCATGACTTCATAGTGTAAAGACAGTGTTTAAATAGTAGATTTCTAAGAATACTTAGTCTCTTCATTCAGGAAAAATGCTGCATGAAAGAGGGAAGTCTAGGGCCAAGATGTAGAGAATAAAGAACAGGTCAGGGTCTGCCCTGTCCACTGCATACTTCTACATAACCCCATGTCTTCCAGCTCATTATCATCCTTCAACTTTCCCACAATCTTACATCTATCATCTTATACATTAATGTGTACATATTATCTACTTTTAAAAATGGTACAGAAATAGGAAAGAAAAATCAAAATTATAATGCAACTCAATGTGTTATAAAATTTATACACACACACACACACACAAGAGAACTATTTACAAACTGGTTTTACAAATGATTTTACAAACTGATGTTACAAATTGATGTTAAAAACATAGACTCCCACCCTCCCCCCAGGGCGGCTAGATGGCACAGTGAATAGAGCACTGGCCCTTGGGTCAGGAGGACCTGAGTTCAAATCCAGCCTCAGAAACTAGCTGTGTGACCCTGGGCAAGTCACTTAACTCCAACTGCCTCTCCAAAGAGCAAAAAAAAAAAAAAAAAAGTAAAAACATAGACACCCCAAGCACAGCACATCAGAATCTTGATCAGACTCTTAAGGAATCTGAGTATAATGCTAATGTCCCCAGGTCAGCACCTTAATGGAAACAAGACAGATACAGAAAGACTATCAGAGGGATATAGGTAGATATAGATATAAGTAGTCTGGGGAGAAGGCAGGCAGGGGCAGAGGTGGGGGGTATCTAGGGAGAATCTTGATGGGCGTGGCCAATAGGCTGGGGTGACAATTGGTCTGGAGAAGTGAACAAAGAGAATAGGGTTTTGTTAGGATCTATCTCGGGAAGGCTATCAGACTTATCAGTGTTACAGATATTTGAGTTTAGCAATAATAAAAGATTTGGATCTAGTGGGAACATTCCTCCAGGCAAGTTAAATGGGGTTCCCAGGGTCAGTTTGGGGTCAAGACCACAGCCCCTTTATTTTTATTCCATGTCCCCCAGTTGCACCAGAGGCTAATGCTGCTATTCCCCTTCTCCCCTCACCCCTCCAGGCAGTCATTACAGTGTTCCTCAGGGGGTGGGTGGTATCACCCTCTTTGGGAACTTGTGAAGGGATTGAAAAGAGAGAGATTGTACACAAAGTGTGGGGGATTAACCCCAAAGCTACACCTCTACTTTGTGCAAGAAAGAATTTACTGAATTATCAGATATGATAGTGATTTTAGAAATGGAGGAAGAATAAAACAAATTAAGGAAAATCCAAGTTTTATTTTCTCCTTTCTCTCCCTCCTTTTCTGTCCAAAAGGACTGGTGTTTATGTCTAGGTTTTACTCTTTTTAATTGTTTATTTTATATTTCAATCATATATGTGTCAGTCAATAAATATTTATTAAGCGCCTGTTCTGTGCCAAGCACTTTGTCATCTGCACAGAGATAACAATATTCCCTAATTGATAAGCATCCACTTTGTTTCTAGTTCTTTGCTGGCACAAAAATGCTGCTATATATATTTAGATGCAAATGGAATCTTTTTTTTTTTTTATCATTGACATCCTTTGAACATTTGCTAGCAGTAGAATCTTTGGGTCATAAGGTAAGGACTTTTTATTTTCTGCAGAACTCCAAATTGCTTCCCAAGATTGTTGGAGATGTAGTCCAATTCATAGCTCCACCAACAATACCCTGGAGTGTCTGTCTTTCCAAAAACTCTCTTATTGTTTTCATGAGCATTTCTCTTAAGTAATTGGCAACATTTTTCCATGTGGTTATTATTCAGCTTTTCTTCTTTGGAGAACTAATTGTTCATTATCTTTTCACCAGAGGTTTCTGGTCTTATATATTTCTTTGTTGTCTATTTCTCTTGTATATCAAACTTTTATCAGAATATTTGATACAAAGATTTTCCCTAGGAGACTATTTTTTTCCTATGCTAGAGGGGCTAATTTTGTTATGCAAAACGTTTTCAATTTCATGTAATGAAACTTAGCTATTTTATCTCTACCCTCTTGTCAGGGTTAGATTCATTTCTTACTGTTGTAAAATATCTATGATCTGCTTCTCTTCTAATTTTTTTGTTGCATGATCTTAACTATTCAGGTCATATGTCCAGTCTGAATTTATTGTGGAATATGGTGCAAGATGTGAATATAAGACTAATTTCTGCCAGACTGCTTTCCAGTTTTTCCAGTTCTTATTAAGTAGGGAGTTCTTTCCTAGGTAATTTGTTTTCAGGTTTATTGAGCTTGATTTATTTTGATTCTTGCTTTTCTAGTCTGTTCTACTCCATACAAAACAACCGACATACTTTTTTCTATTTCTTAGCCAATACCAAATGTTTTTGGTGATTGCTGCTTTGTAACATAATTTTAGGTCTCAAAACACCCTCCACTCATTCATCCTTGCATTGTAAATAATTCTCTTACTATTCTATATCTTCCCCCCAACCTACGGATTAATTTTGTCTTTATTTTATCTTTCTGTAAAGTTTTTTTTTTAGTTTATCAAACTTTTTTAGTTTATCAGATGTATAAATTAGCATTAGGTTTGTAAATTAACTTTGGTAATGTGGTCATTACATTATGTGGTCCAGCTCATTAATGAATACTGAATATTCCTCCAGCTATTTAAATTGTCCATAATTTTCCTAATGTAGCATTCTGTAGATGACTCCTGGTTAAACACTTGCCAGCACAACTCTGGTTCACTCCCCCGGTATGGAACGTCCCTTCACTGGTAAGACTCTCAGTCTGGCGCCGGGCCGGAAGTCTAGGTTCCAAATTTCCTGTTGAGTCTTCCAGGTTCCAGTCTGTGGCTTCAAATGCCCACAATGAGTATGGAGGCTCATTTGCATATTTCCGTCATTCCACCAATCAGACGACAGCCGCTGATTTTTCTCCCTTCCGGGAGAACTGTCACCTGACTCAACATGGCTGCGCTGACTTGGGCACGTGTTTCTCTGTTCCCGGACTAGGTGAGTGCTGAGCGCCCCAGCGGAGTCAGGCGCCCTTCTAGACCCCGGAACTAGACCCCCTAGATCCCTCCGGCCCTGGCACAGGTTCAGGCTCCACATCCACTGACTTGACGTCATGATCTTTTCAGGGGAATAGGAAGGGAGAGCTTTTTCCTTGAGAGATTTGGAGTCTGGAAAGGGTGGGGGGAGGGAGGAGTTGTGGCCCCATGGAAACACATCTCCTGTCTCTATGCCTTTGGACTGTCCCCATGCCCGCGCTCCCTTTCTGCCTTTTTAGAATATTTCTCTTCCTTCTCTGTGCAGCCTTCCTGCAGCCCCACCACTCGAGTCTAGAGCCCCCCTGCCCCCATCAATTACAGCGTTTTCACTTATTTTGTGTATCTTTGGTTATTGTTTACCTGGCAGGTAACTGTGCCTTATGCCTATTAGCCACCTGTTTGTTCAGTTAAATACCTCCTTGAGTGAGGCAGGAAAATTACCTGATTACACTTTCAAAATGAGAATTGATAACCTTTTTTCCAAAGGTAACTTTCTTTGATGGAACTAGCAATTGCTGATTGATCTAAGTCCAACTCTTTCTATTGCTTTCCTGACTCTTCCCTATTTGTTTTCCCATTTCTAGGAGGTGCTCCAAGAATGGAAAGACTGAGAGCAGTTTGTTTAGTGTAGCTCACTTTCCTCCATGCCCTGCACTCTGTGCCCGGAAAATGCATCCATTTGGAAAAGCGGAAGCTGCCTCAGTAGAACACCTCTTTGAATTTTTTTGTGAGTGCCTGAAACATGGAGAATGGGAACTGGCACAGGCATGTGTCCCTCAGCTACACAAAGGACATGGGGATATCCCCATGAAGGTGGGAAAGATCCTGCAGGCTTTGGTGGCTTGTCCAGGCCTGATGAGGTAAATACTCTTGGGTGTTCCATCACCAACACTGCCCATTCACAATGTAATTAGTGTATTATATTAAGATAATTAGTAGAGTGAAAATATTGGAAACAGGTCCCTTTTTCTGATTGAAGAATTAGACTGCCTGCAGCTCTTCCAAGGTTGTTGGCAGCTCCCCTGAGCTTCATTACTTTACATTCTGTTTTTCCTTCAGTAAAATGCAGTTTCTTCAAAGGCAAGCATCCATTCATTTGGCCAATCACCTATTGGTGCTTTATTAATGTTTTTGCAGTGGCATCAGTAAAATTTAGATTTTGTTTCATTTCTCTAGCTGTTGCTGTTAACTTGGGAATAGTTTATATATGTTGCACCTATCTCTTAACTGTCACCAGATAGGGCACATGGCTACATTGTCTTTCTTGGTGCACAGCTTTTCTAATTGGCCTTTCTGGGCCCTCTCAAACTCTCCTAAGGGTTCCTGGGGATTGCTTTAAACTGTCTTAGATACGGTACAGGACATGGCTGTATTGTAGTAGCAAAGATTGTTTGGGCATTTGATTACTATTGTAAAGCTGTCAGTTTTTTACTTTGTTTTTCTTAATGACATACAGGTAAACAATGTTAAAAAAATATGTGTATGAATAAACATTTGAACTCACAACCTCGAATCATGTAGTGTAGATGAGGTAAAACTCTTTCACGGAGAGTATGGTGCTTTTAACTTGCTATGCAAGTGACTTGGTATTTCTTTGTCCCTGTGATATGTCGTCGTCCCGTCCTCCCCCCCCCATCCTAATAAATGGACATTTTTCCTCCCCTCCCTCCCAACATAATAGATTTAGCAACTTGTCATTAAACTCCTAGTCTAAAATTTAGTCTTTCATATGTGCTTAAGAGAACATCTTGACTTGAGGAGGGATGGGGAAAAGTACTCCAAATGGGTTCTTGTTAATAAGTCTGTGTGAGAGCATAGATCCCTATTTGAAGTTTGGTTCTTAATAGGATTGTCTCAAGATGTCTCAAAGTCTAGAAAGGAGCTTAACCTTTTTTCAAGGATGCTGCAAATTATAATCAACTTTTTGGATGCAGGGATTTAAAACTTTTGGGCCTTGCCTCTTAAATTTAAAGGAATTTTCTATATTGTCTTAGGTGGTGTATATTATGCTTAAAACTGTGTTTTCTTTGAAGGCATTGGAAACTTTGACAGGCACTCTATTCCAGCGACCAACTCTCATTGCTGCTGTCAAGTGAAAACTCCAAGTCAGAACTATCTATGAGAGCAAGATATTAGAGTATGACCCTGAAAAAAGATTAAGTAAATCAGATATAACTGGTTTGAAAAAAACTTATTAGAATACCAGAGGGGCCATACCGTTTCTTCCAATCTATTATCTTGAAATTCTCGTTTGATCAGTTGGAAATAGTGGGGAAGCACAAGTGTGAGCATATAATGCAGAGATGACCAAGCACATTGGATTATGGACTTTTAAAAATCTGTTTTCCTCATCTCTGTATTAGGTATCTTCTGGGTGAGTTGTGAGGCTGGAACATACATTCAACATGTGTCCATGTTGGGTTGTTACTTGGAGTTGGTGGTCAGATGCAAGAACTTCGCTGGATCCGCTCTGGAGTCATGTGGGGAGAAGGTATGGTTAAGATGTTAGAGAAGTCTTAGTTCTCCCAGATTTTAGATAGGACTGTTCAATCCACACTCATCTCCCAAGACAAAACACTCAGAGGCGGTAAATATCCAAAGTGTTGAGTTCAGGACAGGGAAGCTTCCCTGTTCTGTTAATTAACTTTGGAACATTAAGGTCTGGCATGGGGAAATGAGGATGGAAAAGAACTTCTATCCTTTTTTGTCACCCAGCCTACAATCTATTCCTGTGTGTCCTGGCATTTTCCTTAGTGTCAGGAGGATGCCTTCTAGTCCTATGGTAACAGTCCAGGGGCAGGGTCCAGTTGGGACTTTTGTTTCAGCAAATATCCTGGAATATTTTCTACTTCCTCTGAGGATTTATGCTGTTTTAGAATATGTGTAGGTGAGTATTTTTTTAAAGTTCTCAAGAATGGAAGAATATCTTGGAGATAGATATTGCTTAAAGAATTTAGTGAGTGTGTGAGATGACCGCAAAGTTGTAATTCATGAAGGGTTTTTGGTGGTGTTTTTTTTTTTTTTTTAACATTTGCTGAATGAAGTGCTTTTGGTACAAGTGGGTAAGCTAGAATTTCTGGGTTCAGTCCAGAACCAGGGTATGGGACATAATATTTATCATCACCTTGTTCCTTGCAGGACCACATGGTGACCTGCAAGATGTGTTAGATGCTCAATGGCAGTATGACAATTACAAAGATAAGGGTTACCTTCATTGAGTTATTTATCCTCTGGAGAAGCTGTTGACATCCCACAAACGGCTGGTCATGAAGGACAGTTCGGTATGTTCTACTTCTTCCCAGGAAAAAAAGTATGACTTGTCTATGGTTAGGGCTGCTGGGTACTGGTGGGCCAGACAAGAGGTGCCACATAAACCACTCATAATGGAGCAGGGGGAAAAACAAAACAACTGGGTAAGGAGAAAGGCATGAAATCTAGTTTAACAAGAAAAAGGCAGAAAGTTGTTACCCTGACTGAACCTCTCCAGCTCTCTAACCTTCAATAGAGGCTGATTAAGCTTCTTTGCTTGTCATATCTTTAGGAATGTTCCATATCAGAGGTCGTATCTGACAAGTGGTGGACCTTATGGTAGCTGAGTCTGACCTTTGAACTGTTGTGGTTGCCCACCCCCAGACAGAATCTGCTTTAGTTCATGTCATAACTGAAGCAATAGGACCTGGACCTGTGATTTTCCTGGGTGATAAAACTCTTTACCATTCAGCAGCATGCACCTTCTCTGCAACTTTGGTCTGAGAAAGTTGCCTGGAGCATTGAACTTATAAACAATTTAGTGAGGATCACCTATGTGGTGAGCCTCAGGTCTTCTAGAGTCTGAGGTCAGCTTCTTTATCCACTGTACTACACTACCTCTTATGGACAAAACATGTTGATAGCAAAGGAGAATTAAGAAACGAAGCCTGGGATCACTTTTTTAAAAGGGAAGGGTAGAGTGTGTTGGATTCATTGATCCCCTACCATGTTGAATGGCATGATTACTGGCCTCCTTCAGACGCTGGTTGTGTACTAGACAAAGCACTTCACCTCTTTGCCTTATTTCCCTCTTACTCACTAGTTAATAGAAATAGCTACTTTGGCCAGCTTGTTGCTGTGCAGCCAGAATCTGATAGCACACACAGGCAAGAATCCTTTGTTAGATCAGCTTTATGTATAGAAATGCAACACCATGCCAATTTACTCGGCAGCTTGCAGTTTATATTTGTGTATTTGCTTTAAAGTACCATTTTCTTGGCAGTGACTACTTACTAATGGCTCAGAATAGGATCTGGTTGTGTTTAGCCAAATCTGCTGGAAGTTATCTAGATAGGGGAGAAAAGTGACTGCTGCCATTCAGAATCACATCTTCAGTCTCTCTGTCTTGTTCCATGCTGCCTACAAACAGGCTCACATCTTTCCTCATCTTCCATAGTCTCCCTTTCCATTATTGGCCTATGTCTCTTCTGCTCTTTGTAGGTAAACTCCTTGAAAAAGGTGGTCTACAACAGGTGCCTCCACTTCCTCTCATCTCTTGTCTTAACCCTTACTCTCCAGCTTCCAACCAAGTTACCAAGTGGTCTCATAATTACCAAATCCAAGTATCTTTTCTCTGTCTTCATTCTTCCTGACCTGGTGCAGGCCTCATTCCCTTATGACTGGACTACTGAAATAAATATGGGGGGAGGCTGCCTCTTCACTCCAGTCCACCTTCCATTCAGTTACTTAAGTGATTTTCCTAGGGTGAAGGTCTGGTTTTGTTACTTCCTTTTTTTTTTTCCCTTGGCTTCCTACTTCCTTTTTTCCCCCCTTGGCTTCCTTTTTTGCCTCTAGGATCAGAAACAAAAAGCTCTGCTTGCCATTCAGAGCTCCTTCCCACCTGTCCAGTCTTCTTACATCTTACTCTCCATCATTTACTCTTTGATCCAGTGACTACTGACCTCCTAAACAAGACCTACCAAGAGATGGGCATTTTCTCTGCCTCTCCCACTTTTCTTTCTTTTCTTTTTGGAGGGCAGTTTGGGGTTAGGTGACTTGCCCAAGGTCACACAGCTAATTTTTTGTGTTAAGTGTCTGAGGCTGGACTTGAACTCAGATCTTCCTGATTCTAGGACCAGTGCTCTATTCACTATGACACCTAGCTCCCTCCCCCCCCTGCCATTCTTCTTTCAAGAGACTGCAGGCTATAATAGAAAGTGCTTCATACCAGGAGGTCTATCCTTAGCTTTGTAGTTCTGGCCAGTTTACAGCCTCTCAGCTTGTTTGCTAGCTGTCAAAGGAAGGGTGTTACCTGCCCTGCCTGCTGTTGCTCTGAGACTCAAAGGAGATAAAATCTGTTAGATGCTAACAAAATTCAGATTTTTAAAATTCACATAATATTGGCTTCATTTAAGCAGTCTAGAATTGCTTGTGTTAGGCCTGTTGTCTCATAATTGTGAAAATTGACTTTTTTTTTCTTCATGAGGCAAGTCAAAAGAAGATGATGATCAAGGAAGGACTTCTGGATAAGCACGGAAAGTCCAATGACAGCACACCCATGCCTTGGAAGGAAGACTGTGGACTATAGGTGATTGGCAGCCTTTGGCCTCTGGGGATGGCTCTAGCTACCAGCTTAGTCTTAGAGGCATTGTCAAAACTTTGGTGACTAGTATGCTGAGTCATAAAGTGGGGCTTGCAAATAGAAATGGGCCAGTGATGCTGCTTAACCAGATAAAATAGTCTCAGCTCAGGGAGACTGCTGGGTACTGTGGGTTCTCTTAGCGTGCTGATAGAAGGGTGGTGTGGGGAAACACCTATTTAGTATTTGTTGAGTTACCCATAAAGCAGACAGTTATCCCCTTTTAGCCTCCCTCTTGTGACTTTAGGGGGAGTCAGTCTGCAAAATTAAATGGTGAGCTGTTTCTGTCCAGCATCACAGTGTGTGAATGGTGGCTTCAGTCTTACCAAACATCACCAGGTACTCTAGGACTTGGAGGTACCACTGAAGGGGGGAAAGGACAGTGGCAGGGAATTGGGCTTCAAGTATACTGCTTCCTCTCTTTCAGTGTAACTGTCAAGAAAGACCCAGTTGTAGTCCTGGGAGACATGTAGAACCCATGAAGACAGTAAAGACAAGCAAGGTGACTAATATGTTCTTGGCTGTTCATTTAAACCCCACACTTGGGAAGCACCAGGCTGTAAGGTCTAGCAGTGGGTGGGACTTTTCAAGTTAGCAATAAATCAACTCAAGATACAAAACGGTTGGATCAGCTGATGGTGTTAATATTAGGAAGGAGTTGTTCAGAGAGCAAAAGTCCAGTACTGAAGGAGCATAAACAGGAGATCAGCCAACCTAAGGAAGGTTTTGCATGTCTGAATCTGGTTCAGGAATCTGGTCACACAGAAAATGTCAGTGAGATAGGAATTGCTGGAGGATCTGGTAATGGGCGGGGGAATGAATTCCAGGGGTTAGTGATGGGTAGTCAGCACATTGGGCTGATCACCTCGACTAGTGGTTGGTTCTGGCCATTTAATCACTTCCCTCATAGAAAATGCTGTAGGTATATAGGACTCTACAGGTGTTTGCTAACTCTCTGTAACACCATGTTTTTGTTGAGTAGGAGGGTTCCTTTTGGTTCATTCTCTTCAACTTAATTGTTCTTCCTGGTAACTTTAAATGTAAGTATAACTTTTGTTTGTTTTTTAAATAGAGGAAACGAGAAGGGGAGAGTGAAGAGGAAGCGGAGGCTGAGAACAGTGGTTATAGTGATTATGGAGATTATGGTGAGAATGGTGAAGAGGATGAAGAAAGCAACAAGGAGGAAGAAGGCAGTGAAGATGAAGAGGCCAGTGAGGAGGGTGCAGCTGCTGAAGTGGAGGAAGAAGAGGAGGAGGTGGCAGTGGTGGGAGGAGATAGTGATGGAGAAGGTGTTGAAGAGGAGGATGATAGTGATGATGAAGATGAAGGAGGTGAAGTCTTTGTTCCTCAACAGGAAGTCAGCAAAAATGGGAAGAAACAGAAAAGCAAAAAAAGAGACAAAGGCTAAAATTGTAGTAGACAGGAGCGGCTAGGTGCCACAGTGAGTAGAGTGCCGGCCCTGGAGTCAGAAGGACCTGAGTTCGGTTCTGGCCTCAGACACTTAACGCACACACAAACAAAAACCTAGCCGTGTGACCTTGGGCAAGTTACTTAACCCCAATTGCCCTCTAAAAAGCAAAAAAAAAAAAATTGTAGTAGAGAGAACAAGCAAATCAAAGGATTCGTATGTATTCCAGATAAGTGAAAGGAAGTGATGTTGCATTGGTTTGTGCCCTGGCACAAGCCTAACCTGAGAGCTGTTTTGACCAAGGTACACCATTATAACTAGAATATTCAAACCATTGCTAATCGAATCATGCTGAAACAAACACTTGTTCCATTGGGTGGGTTCCTTATTTGAGACTGGCAGAATGCTCACTGTGTCATTGCCCCGCCATTGTGTAACCAACTAAACTTTCTTGGCCTCCCTTTAGGGCACAGAGAGCACCAAGAAGAAGAAGAAAAGGAGGAAAGCCAGACTAATGGCCAATGATTCTGAGTAGTGAGTGTCCTGCTTGGGAGAGGTGGTGGAAGCCTTAACCAAGAATAAAACTGACTCTCCGCAACAGTATGGGAAATGACAATGTAGCTGAAGGAGTTGTGGCCAGTGGTGTGCCATTGACCCTGCTAATAGGAATATACTATGGGCTTCTGTGGTGTGGGGATAGTGTAACCCCATCTTGTCCTGTTTTAAGGATATTTGCAAGGGCATGGGTGAGAAATATGTGCAAAACTGCCTGTCAGAGTAGCAGATTCTGTACTATAGCTTCCATTTAGAGCAACAGGTGGCCATGCTGCCCACATATACCACCTTGTAGCTGTCTGCAGCTGTCCTTTCTAATTTGCTGGTGTTTTATCTGTTTTACATCATGAAATGAGGGTGCTGAGAAATGGTCTATTTTCTTTCTTTTCCTTTATTGAAAAGTCATGAACATGTTTTGCACAGGACAGAAGCCTCCATTGCTAGTGGGGGTTAGCTGTATAGGGCAGGCTGTGGTCATGCAAAAACCTAATGTCTAAAGAGCTAAGTCACTTTCTCTTCTCTTCAAACCCACCTCCTGACCTGGAATGCATTTCTTCCCTCAATACAGTATGCTGTAAATTGTTGAGCCTTTGGGGAAAAGGATTCTTGGAAAAGTTAACTCCTCCTGTTCCAAATCTTCTGAACCACCTTTGACCCCAGATACTGGAGAGAGGTGTTTGCAATGGAGTTGGAACCTATTTGTACTTGTGTGGCTGGCAAACACACACACATGTCCATCTGTGCCCATTCCTCCCTCCCTCCAACTATTTCAGGGGAGTGTGGGGGTTGCTGTTAATGGCTGTCTTATGTAGGGGAGGAGAAAAGTTGTCATTTTTATTTTACTTTTTATTAAAAATAATAAAAGAGAATTAGTTTTTAAGGATTCTTGCTTTTTTTTTTTTTAAGGATTACTACCTGCCAAGCATTAGGGAGGAAGAGGACTTCTGGCTTGGCCAGAGACTTTGGAGGAACCAGCTTCCTCAACCCATGAAAGTGTTGGCATCCTGTATCCCTTAGGAACAAAGCATGGTTCTTGCAAAAGTAACAAAAAGAGGGCCACGTAAAGGAATTCGGGTTTCAGGCTCATGGCTTCCTGCTCACCTCCCTTACAAAAGGGGGTTAGATTAGATCCCTTCTAACTGCAATTCCAGAGCAGAATAGTAGGGATCAATGATAGGACAGCACAGGCAGCTGAGGAGAAGCTTAAGCTGCTGTTTTGGCATCCAAAGGTAGGGGTGTGAATGAAGTCTCCTCAACTAAAATTTGTGGCATGAAGTGGGCAGGAATTAGGTTTTTGTGCTGGGAATTCCAGCAGGAAATATGGTTAATGCTTATCCAAGCCGAGAATCACTGGATTGGGAGTTTCATTGTCTGTATCCCAGTTCAGTTTGACTTCAGACAAGTCAACTTCTGGGTTTTGGTTTCTTCAAATGTAAAATGGGAATAAAACTTGTTAGATCACATGAAAAAAGTTGGTGTGTTGGCATTTAGGCTTATCTGAGCAGTATCAACGCGCACCTGGATATGTGAGGGTCCTAGAAAATGGCATCAGATGAGAAGTTTTGAATTTGGGGTGTTTACCAGATCAAGGGCAGAGGGGAAAACGGGTGAAAACTGTCTGACCAAAATGGTGAAAGGCTCTCAGATCACCCAGAAGTGGAATAAACCTAGAACCAACCTCTGGTCTCTAAAACTAACTTCTTGTAAATCTTGCTACAACCAATGACTTCTACCATGCCTTTTTTTTTTTTTTTTGAAGGGGGTGAGGCAAGGCTATTGGGGTTAAGTGACTTCCCCAAGGTTACACGGCTAGTTAAGTATCAAGTGGTCTGAGGCTGGATTTGAACTCAGGTCCTCCTGACTACAGGACTGGTGCTTTATATAAGTTTTTATGTCAGTAAGTGCTTTATGTAAGTAAGAATTTAACACATTTCCTAGCACAGTGTTGCAGTATGTAAATGCTACCTAAAGTTATTAATAAAAGTGCTTAGCAAAATGACTGGCACATACATAGTAGGGGCTATAAACTCTAGCTAGTATTATGGTTAATATACATAAAGCACTATGCACATTACCTAGCACAGAGTAGGCAGCATGTAAATGGTAGCTTTTATTAATAAAATTGCTTAGCAGTGACTGGCACATAGTAGGTGTTATAAATGCTAGATAGTATTATGGTTAATATACTAAAGCATTTAACATATTGCCTAGCACACAGTAGGCAGTATGTAAATGCTAGCTAATGTTATTAATAAAAGTCCTTAGCACAATAACTGGCACATAGTAGGGGCTATAAATGCTAGCTAGTATTATGGTTAATATACATAAAGAACTTAACACATTGCCTAGCAGAGAGTAGGCAGCATGTAAATGCTAGGTTGTATTATTCATAAAGGTACTTAGCACAGTGATTGGCACATAGCCAGGCTATAAAAGATAGCTGGGATTATGGTTAATATGCATAAAGCACTATGAACATCGCCTAACACAGAGTAGGTAGTGTGTAAATGCTAGCTTGTATTATTAATAAAATTGCTTAGCAGTAACTGGTACATTGTAGCGGTTATAAATGCTAGCTAGTATTATGGTTAATATACATAAAGCATTATGTGCATTGCCTAGCACACAATAGGTAGTGTGTAAATGCTAGCTAGTATTATTAATAAAAGTGCTTCACAATGACTGACACATAGTAGGGGTCATAAATGCTAGGTAGTATGAGGGTTAATATACATAAAGCACTTAGCTCATTGCCCACCACAGAGTAGGCAATATGTAAATGCTAAGTAGTATTAATAAAAGTGCATGCTACAATGACTGGCTCACACATACATACACCTTTTTTACTTTGGCTTCTTTTAGTTTAAATTGAATATTTAGGTTTTCTTCCATTAAAGCCAATGGGAGGAGATGAAAATGCATTTTATAAGAGGAGTAAAAGCAAATGGTCAGCACTCTGATGAGAAATGTAGAGGGCTGCAGGAACTGGATGCACAAAAGTGCTTAGAATTCAAGTTAAGTCAAAGAACTGAGAAACTTGCGTTTTCATCTTTTCTTAGATAGCCATTGTAGAGCATACTAAGTATAAAAGGTATATTTCACTGTAACTTTGCAGAAAGAGTGAGCACATTGAAGATCTTTTACATACAGCTTTCTCTTGGCTAGCTCTCTGAAACATGCAGTACATTTGCATTGGTTTCTTTTACTTTCAGTTGAATATTTAGGTTTTCTTCCATTGAAGCCAATGGGAGCAGATGAAAACGCATTTTGAAAAAGGAGTAAAAGCAAATGGTCAGCACTCTGATGAGAAAGGTGAAGGGCTGCAGGAACTCTTCCTTCCTATCATCTTCACCATCACATCCCCCTTCCCACCATGTTCTTTGGGGAGAACATGGATTACAGTCACATTGGATAGGCAGGCACTTATCCTAGTGCCGACCACATAGTAAGTAAATTTCCTCTCCCATCATCACCCCCCTCCTATTTTCTCTGGTGAGAACATGGATTAGGATCACACTGCACAGGTAGGCATGGGTAAGTTGAGGTTCTTGGAGGGAACTCCCAAATTATTGAGATCATGGATCCACTTGAGTAGTGGGTGTGTGTGATTACAAGGAAGAGTAGGATTGTGGTGAGTAACAAGCAGCTAGTTGGGATTAGACAAATTTTTAGTGCACAGCCCCAGCATTGTTGAGTGATTTCCTCATTCAGCACATGAGTAGGAGTAGAAGGAGTTGGGGTTATCTAGGGTTGCAGTTTAGCAACAGCAGAGATGTGAAAGGGCAAGGGGCCAGGGCAGAGTGGAAAGCTGAAGTCCAGTGGGTTTACTGTAGCTTTAGGATTCTGAAAGAGGAAAGAGGTCAGAACAAAGTATTACACTGGGGAAAGGGGAAAAAAATCACTGGAGGATGCCCTTAGAATTAGAATAGTCTTCAGAGGACTAAGGGAATTCTATCAATGTCTATCAATTTATATACCCACTGGTACATTTGAAAGAGACCAGACTCCCTTCGAATTTCTGAGTAAAAACAATGCTGTCCCTAAGTATTGTTACTTCCCCTTCAGCTCTGGACAGGGCTACTGTTCCAGGAGCTAACTAGAATGTGTTCTACTTTGCCTCACAAGGGCCAGCTGAGACTGTGCTGACTCTCAGGACAGCTGAAAAATGGGGAGACCAACAAAGCAGATTGGCACATGTGTGTATCCTTGTACCTTTTTTTTTTCCCTCCTGGTTATCACTGGTGGCTTGTCTATTATATCAATGAACTCTTTAGTGTTAGGTTTTAGGAAATTGCAGCTGTACTTCCTATTTCTTGAAATCCAGAATCAGACTTATCTAGCAACTGATTTATAAATCAATCTCATAAGGAGTGTCATTACTAGTTCACTAGTTTTTGATGGACTCTGGGCTTTCTAAATCTGAGAAATAAACCCTGATGCACGAAAGAACAATACATTTTGAGTTCCCTGTAAAACTGACCCACCAGCATTATTATTTGGGTCCATTGATCAGAACCTGGTGTTGATGAGTCCAAGATCAGTAATTTAGGTTCAATCTGAGGCAACTAAAAACACCTTATCCATTTCCCTTCCCTTATCCCTGTTTTCCCTTTCCCTATTCCTATGCCCATGGGGACAGTTAGCTTTGCATAGAGAAACATCCCATTATTGTGGTTCCAGGATGTCAATCTGAACTTGGCTAGATTTTCTCTGTGGTTCTAACTATAATGGGGTCACAAAACATGCTTAGATTTCCCCTTCCTGGTAGGTTACATAAAATATGTGTAGGTATTCTCTGCCAGCTTCCAGTTCACTCTGGAATCTTCCAGGGTTGGTGGGAACAGGGGAGGAGGGTTTTTGTTTTTTTTTATATAACCATAAGCATGGTCTTGCGATATGTGAGGCTCTTAATTGGCTGCTGAGCCAGATGAGTGGATGACCCAGGGGACCTTTTTTTTTAACTGCTCAGGTAAACAATTACTTTACTAAGCACAGCTGTCTTTGTGGTTGTTCATGTGTCCCAGTCTTCATGATCTCATTTGGGGTTTTCTTGGCAAAGATACTGCAGTGGTTTGCCATTTCCTTCTCCAGCTCATTTTATAGATGAGGAACTGAGGCAAACAGGATAAAGCGACTTGCCCAGGGTCATACAGCTAGTATATGTCTGAGGCTGGATTTGAACCCAGGAAGATGAGTCTTCCTGACTCCAGAACTATTGCTCTATCCACCGTGCCATCTAGTTGCCCCAGCTGTCTTTAGTCTACAAGTAAATATGCTCAGTGACTACCCCTTCCTCCCCCAAAGCAGCTCAGGTACAAATTCCATCTTGTGTGAGAAGCCCAAATCCAATAAGTAAGGTGGGCTTGAGAACTCACTAATTTGAGCTCCATGTCTGTTTCACAGCTATCCTTGCCTACAACATCGGGTTTTCCTGACTTTGAGGCCATCTGTCTATCCACTGTGCCAATAATTTGTTTGGATATATCAGCATATAGGAGCGCACAACTTAAAAACAATTTTCTTATGAGCTTACAATTGAAAACTAATTGTGGTCACTTAAATATCTGCCCACCTTTCCAAATTCAGACACCCTCCGCCTCCCCCAACTACTAACACTAGAGCAAGAGCCTCCATCTGTTGTTATGTTGTGGACTTTTGGGCAGCCTTGTGAACCCTTCCTGAATAATATTTTTAATGTATAAAATAAAGTACATAGGATTGCAACCAGGGGGAACCTTTAAAAAGAAGGCAAACACCTAGCCAGGAGTGTGCTGAAGTCAGCTCTAACTGGCTCTTGAGAACAAATTGTTAAATTTGCTACAAATCAGGGCTTGATTTCTTGTTTTGTTGATTGTCAACAAAAAATGATAGTGAGAATACTAATAATGCCAGTTAAACTTAAAAGTGTTCAGGGAACATTTCTTTTTTCTCTTTATCATCATACCCCAGCATTTGTAACCCCAGTGATCAGATAGGCTGAGGCTGGCAGATCTCTTGAGGCTGGGAGTTCTGAAATGCAGTGGGCTATGCTGATGGGCGTCTGCACAAAATTCAGCATCAGTATGATAAGCCCCTAGAATTAATTATTAGCCCCTTGGGCTAATTAGTTAACCCAAGGAAGGGCTAACTGGCCTTGGTCTTAATGGTGGTATGTGTAGGGATAAGTAGCCTGTTTTTTTTTTTTTTTGTTTTTTTTTTAAAGCAATTGGGGTTAAGTAACTTGCTCAAGGTTACACGGCTAGTCATTATTTATGCATGGGTGCTCATTTTCTGAGGCTGGATTTGATCTCGGGTCATCCCAACTTCGAGGCCGGCGCTCTTACTCACTGCGCCACGTAGTCGCCTCCTAGTAGCCCCTGCTTTTGCAGCCTGAGTGAGAAAGGGAGAACTCAAACTTAAATTCAAAACAAAACTAACAAAAAAGACACTTTCTGACAGGTCTTTTGGCTATGACTCTCCGGGTAACAAAATACGACTTCAATGAAGGATAGGGAAGGGCAAAGTTCCTTTCCATACTGAAGTTAGTTCCAGAGGAATTAACTAGGAAAGACTGCATTGTGGAAGCTGGATTGTTGAGCCTGTCTTTGGAGTTTCCTAATGAAATATGACCATAGAAATGTGACACAACTAAAAATAAATTAATTAATAAAAAGATTAAAGGGACTTCAAGTAGTAACCTTGAATACAAATATTCTGAAAAATCGGTAAAGAAAATAGGAAGTTATCTAATGTTATCTAAAATAGAGTTATTAAAGAAAAAGAAATTTGACTCAGCAAGGCAGCTGGTCTAGAATGGGACTATCACCTGGAAAATAAGCAATTCATTTCCAGTTATGAAATCTATCATCCTTTTGTAACCTTTACCAAAACATTTTCTATTTTACTTAGTGAATTTTACTGTTCAAAAGATTAAAAAATCCCATTCTGGGCAGTAATTTGGAATTATGCAAATACAGTGACTAAAATGTCTACAGCTTTTGACCTAAAGAGTCCACTGCTAGGTATATATGCTAAGGAGGGCAATGGCATGTAGTGAAATATTACTGTGCAATAAGAAACAACAAATATTAATACAGGGAAGCGTGGAAAGACATCTGTACTATACAAAGTGAAGTAAGCAGAACCAGGTAAATAATATGCACAATATTTCCAAAAATGTAAACAGAAAGAACAACAGAAAAATCAAAGTTGAATGCACACTTATAAAAACCAAAGGTCTCAAATAAGAGGTATGAGAAGGCACTTTACCACCTTTCCTTTTCAGATATGGGAAAACATAGGTATGGAAAAAATGTATATAATATCAGAATATTCTGTATGTATATGTACACATATATATTCTGTATATATGCATGTGTGTGTATATATATGTGTGTGTGTATATATATATATGTATATGTTAATGTTGCTGTATGACACTGGGCAACTCACTGAACCTTATTTGCCTCAGTTCCTCCTGAAGAAGGAAATGGCAAACCGCTTCAGTATGCCTGCCAAGAAAACCGAAATGGGTTCATGAATAGTCAGACACAATTGGAAAAAGACTTAATAACAACATATGGGCTTCCTCTCTCTGGGGCTAGTGGGAAAATGATTCATTGGGAAATGCTGGTGATATTTTAAAAAAATAAACATTTATTGAATATTAAAATATGTTTTTTAAAAAGATGTCGATCTCCTTTAAGAAGTCAGGCTAGAAAATGAAGAAACCATTCACCAAGAGGGAGGGGCTGCTGAATGAGCTAAAATACCTAAAGAGAGAATTGGAGAGAAATTAAAAACAGTTACTATTCACAGAGGAAAAAGAAGTGTTAAAGGAGGTAATTAACACCTTTCCTTTGAAGAGAAGCCAAGGGCTAAGAATAAACAAGACCAAGAAGTGAGAAAGGGTAATCCTGGAGACAGAAAAAAAAAATTGACTTCCTTTGGTTAAAAAAAGAAAGTAAATAGATAAGAGAAGCTCATAGCAGTTAAATTATGACAAGGTTATTTAATTTGTGCTTAGGGGTTTATTTTTTGTTCAACCCTTCAAAATGGGGTATTATGCTGGTTTCAAAAACTAGAAAGAATGACATTTGTAGAAAAAGTACAGTTAAATGAATTGTTTCCTATTATTGTTTCTCATGATCACCTCCTTGTGAAATGTCTACTTGTAATCTTAAATAAACTCCACCTTTCATCTGATGGCAACT